>JAAAKL020011167.1:0-13845 GCA_010016065.2 Carybdea cf. marsupialis auct. non (Linnaeus, 1758) | reverse complement strand
ATAGCGCCAAAAGCAATGTTCTGCTTGGCGACGCCACTCAACCTTGAATTTTCCAGATTGTGATTGTCTTCCTCCTGCAAAACCAAAAAGAGCTAAGATAAACCCAGGAAAAGCTTGAATATTCACAAATAAAGCAAGGAGATCCCAGGGTTTATAAGTTTGGATTGGGGAGTTTCTGAAAACCAGCCCTATTATTGGAGACATTTCTTGCAAAGATAACGCATAGCGCCAAAAGCAATGTTCTGCTTGGCGACGCCACTCAACCTTGAATTTTCCAGATTGTGATTGTCTTCCTCCTGGAAAATCAAAACGGTCTAGATTACATGGTGGTGAAGACATGTTCAGTATAGTATTTTCTAATAGCTAACGGCAATGTGGTTGGAAGTTTTAAGCCCATCAAATGCACCGAACCTCAATACTCATGACCAGGTCATCAGCTTCCTGAGGCTGTCACTAGTTGGGGACAAGAGCTTGGGGACAAGAGTGTCAATCTCTTGCGTGTTCAGTTATAGTGGGGTCTCAAAGCTGGACATCAATAAACAGGAAAAGCGCAATTAACACAGCATTGTCCTTCTTAAACCACATTAAAGAGTAAAAGAGTCATAAGAATGGTCTTGCTATCCCCCTCTTACTTCAATTCTTTGGTCTATTATGGTACTCAACGACCTATTGCTCATGCACTCCTTTTGCACTTTGTTAATAACATGCTAATACAATGTACCTCTTATCCGAATGAGAAACTAGTCAAATGATATATCTGCCTTCCATTATTTTATTTGAAAAAAGAACAGCCTCTCTTATTTTCAAGATCTTGATTAATGGCCTGTAATTTGACATATCAGAAGTTTGCAATTCTTTACCCTGGCTGTATTTCAACAACAGCGAGCATAAATCTTGTCCAGGATTTCAATCCCCTCGATTACTACGCTTATCACAAAACCAAGTAATGCCGGGAAACGTATTATTAAGTGGAAGAACTTTAAACACAGAGTTCGAAACTTCCCGATAGAAACCAAGTGGGCGTAATCAGGTTTTGAAATCGTCGCTACCTACTCTTGTGACTGAAAATTTCTCGTCATTGAAGATGACCTGGTAACTTCAGTTCATCTCTTGTATCTGTGAGGCAATGAGGTTGCGTTCTAAGGATCCTATTCTGTCAAACATCCTACTCCAAGACCTGTATTCTAACGTTATTTAAAGCAGTGTCTCTTGATCTTCTTATTTTTTTGGAATATAAAAAATCGAAGTTATCCTTTGCTGATTGGTAACTTCAAAATTATAAGCACTAGATTACTGCAAGAGAACTTTCTCATCAACGGTTTTTACGTTACTTCAACATTATTGTTGCTTAAGGTGCGTTTAATTACTAAATCTGGTTGCTAAAGCATTTGACAGCTACTCAATACGGAGGGATAATGATGACGTCATAAATCAAAAGTTTTGAAAATTTGACTCAAGGCAATATCTCAAGGCAAATCTGAAATAGGCTGTTTCCCAAAATACCACACCTGCAGTGTGCATATTGTTTAAGCAAGAGGCGTTTGAATTTCAAAAATCTCGCGAAAACTCTGTTGGTATTCCTTCGCTCCTTAAGTTAGGATCCAACATCAAATAATAAAGTTTTGTTAGAGAGATTAAAACTTTGAAAGCTGATATCTCGGTATTGGGAAAGGACAACACTCTTAATTTTGGCCATTGATGTTCTTACTAATAGGGCAACCTGAAAATTGAGGTTCTTTCCCATAATTCAATCATTTTCAAAATCGTGACGTCACACTTTCCTACCGCTTTCAACTCAAAGATACTATGATATCTACTGTTGCTTCAGTGACAAAATACGTACTCAAAAGAATATCGTCACGCTTCAATAGTTCAAAATGTTTTGCTATTATCCAATGAGAGGCTGATCTTTCAGTCGGGACTTCACAATTATCATGTACTGGGTAAAATATCGGCAATTTGAATGGAAAGTGGAAAACTGAATCTAATGATGAACATAAAAACGCAGAAAAGAGAGCGTAGGAAGACCATAATAGTAAAGAGTAAATACAAATTTGACGAACCCACATAATTTTCTTCGCAGCTGTCGATGTATCTCATATCATTATCAAAGAATAACAAAATACATAGAGAAGAGAGGATTTGAAGGTTTCAAGTTAGAAGAGATACTAGTGAAAAGTGAGATAACAAAACAACATAACGTAGCAAACTGTAAGCAAAAACGCAGTACGATACAACAGAATTAAAAACATAATGGTCCCAAAGGGAGAACATTAGGTGCTAAAAGAGAGACAGCGGAACAGAGGTCTGAGATAACTTTAGAGATGATTTGAGCTTGGATAAAAGAGGACTTTCTTTGAGTAACAACTAGCAAGCAGAACTCAGAGTTAGCCTTAGCTAGGAAATCGGAGTTAGAAAAAGAAAAAGTATTACAACAGTCAATGCGAACGAATGCGAACGAATACTGGAAAAGGGAGGGCTGGAAAGCACTGAGTAATTGTGCTGTGCATTTCAACTTGTTTTTCATTACTTGTCTTTAATTACGCCTACAAAATTCATTTTCTTAATGTTAAGGTGTTTTTTATATGTTGAGCAACGAAACAATGGTTTAAGGCGCAGTGACTTTGTACAGGCCTTGCAATGAAAAGTTTTCGAGTGTCTTACATTGCAACTGTTTGCACCGGGAATTTAACAGAATATCCAAGACGACCAATCATTTTTTACTAATCTTATATCATTGAGGCATTAGAGAACAAGATAACTTGCCAACAAGATCTAAGTCGCATGTTTCTGACAATACAGGGTCATCCGCAGCTAAAGCGTCATATTGCGTTTCCAGGGTGCACGACATTTGCTTTCTTAATACTGGGTTGAACAAAAACAGATTTTGCAATTTGTAATCTTTTGCTTATAAGTCATCTTCTCGTTCAATAAAAAATAAAGCGTCCCCAAAGCTCATCGTTTAAAAAGTGTCATTTGTCAACCGATTTCAGATAGGAGTGGGGCTAAGGCTGCTGGTTGTATGTAAGATAGAATTAAAGTATTCCTTATTCCATTGCATTACATAAATTTCACATAAAACGTGCAAGAGCAAATTTGCTAGAGTAGTAATCAGAAACAAAGTTTTTACTGAACAGAAGGCGATCAGGGACTGCCACGTGATTTGGCGACATAGGTTACACCCGACAAATAAAATGACATGTTAGTTCTAGGTAATCAAAAACTCGATTATCTTATTTCATTGTCTCAGGTTTTCAGATATCTCCTAGATACAGGAGTATTCCAGTAACGTTTTGAAAGACAGTTAAATGTATGACCTTTTATGCAATATAGCATCTTGAGAATATCATAATGTTCAGCACATTCTCAATTCAGTAATAAGTGCTAAGAGATAGCCGATTGTGTTTCTACTGTCGATTTTTGCTCGCTCTTGCAAGCCCTATTTTGTTGTCATTATGATACCTCTTTGTCCTCTGTAATGTATAGAGCCCGCTGATGATTGATCGTACCTATGTCTTTTTGGAGTTGAAGATGAACTAGGCAGTTATGTTCGAGTTCATTCCAAAGCACAACGGTAAGAAGTTACGCAACCCATTTGTTTCTATTCCAGTATGTTTATTTAATACACAATTGTAGCCAGTAATTCAGGCTTCCGTAATATTTGTAAGCGAAAGCAAATATAAAAATTTGTTCCATAAAAGAGCTAATCAACGTTATTGCTACAAAACATGTAACCCCAAAATAGCGAAATTGAGAAAAATATTTGTTATCGCAAAAGTATTTGCCTTCGATGAAATTTTTACCTTCTTGCATAATCTCTATAAAGTACTTTTAGGGGCGAAAGTTTGTCCATACGATAAAGATAGTAAGGCGGATTTTGATAAGAAGGAAGGCGATGTTAGTGATGAGAAACTCAACCGAGGAGTAAATAACTTGACAAGAATAAAGTAAAGATATTGACCTGGAGAGCTTTATCTTTCACATTAGTTTGCAATCGCAAAAGGTTTGTTACCACGAAAAGACACATGTTTCAATTATCAAATATTTTCTGCAAAATTTATAACAAATACTGTTTTTTGCGAAAGGTGATCGCCAAAATTGCGCGATATTTATTTCTTGCAAAAGTTTCTACCCTTAAAGTCCTTCAAAGCAATGCATTCCTATTCATGAACGAGTGCAAATGTATGTTTGATAATGCCTCTGTCAAAACATAGTCCTTTTCTTAAACTGATAAACAAACTACATGAGCCCTGGCGTGTTCATCACCACCATTGTTACATTGAAAGGCTAGGATATACTTAAATGCTAATTTAAGCATTTGATTAAAGGTATTGACTATTATATAGTAGTCCAGACATCAATAAATTTCTGGAGGGCTTAAACCGTCTATGGAGTCACTACTGTTAATAATTGTGACGATGATGATGATGATGATGATGATGATGATGATGATGATGATGATGATGACGATCATGATGATGATGATGATAATGATTATGGAGATGGTGCCCGTGATAACAATGGTGATGATGATGTAGCTAATGGTGATGATAATGATACGATTATTGTCAGATTACATAATCCTAATGCTTTCACCTTTTATCTTGAAGGTACTTACAATTCGGTTAGTTACAAGTAGGTTAGATTACATTTGCACTCTGATAAGACACTCCTGATTGCATGGAATTATCAATTCTACGCCAGGACAAAATATGAAGGTCATCTTTCAATTTATTCTTAAATGCAAATTCATATTTTAAATGCTTCTTGAAATGGATGTAATATTGCATGGTAATTATCAAAGTAGACTTAAAATTTTGCTAAGTTCCTCATAACTGGTGTACGTATGAGAACCAGCTTGAAAGTAAGGGATTATTTGGGCGGACACTGAAGCTTAGGAGTGCCTGTAAGACTTCCTCCAGATAAAGATACCTGATCTCTACATAGTATTTTTTAGGCATTTACAATGCCAAAGGCATTTTAGAGAGCTTTGAAATACGAATTTTCAAGCTTACCGGCTTACATCATCCTCTAGAAGCTCGCTGCTCCTCCCCCCAGTTGAAGAGGCCACCTACTTTCTTAGCTATTTCACCCCTACTGCTTTTAAAGGACAATTACCTGGTTGGCTGGAGGCAAAATTACACAAGGGCTTAATTAATAGAAACAGCTAGACAGACGAGAAATTGGCAGCTACTATAGAGATTGGTTACGATGGAAACCTCTTGTTGATCAGTACACACGTTGTTCATTTTAAGACCTCTGAATTTCGCAATGAACTTAACCTCTTGTTTACAGCAGGTGTGACAAGGATGGCTCCGTTTAATCCTTCTCTTATAGATTTTCATCTTACTAGACTTATTCTCTTTTATCTTTCAGGCTCAATTGTAAATAATTCATTGACGGGTAGTTTGACGGCCTTATTTCAGAAAAGGGGAGTAATTACAACCCATTTCCTCTGGGCTGACACCGCTCAAATTGTCGTTCATAAATAGAAGAAAAACGTTGCTAGCGGTCTGTCTACGTAAAAGCTGCCTAACACGAGTGAGTAACTAAAAATGAGTTTCAAGACGAAATCGGTTGAAAAATGCATTAATCTCGCTCTAAGGAGTAATAACGAATAACAAGAGAGTCAAGTGGTCACACGCAAGAGGAGACGTCTGTGACATACAGAACAAGAATTTCTAGGGTTTAAGAGAGGGTTAAAGTAAGTTAATTACGCCCCATAAGATTTGAAGGATATGTTGATCACATAATACCATACATATTTCGGTTCTATAACGTTGCACTTTTAATATTACGCAGTGCTGAAAGTGAGGCAAGGGTAATTGTCCTCGAAGAGTTCTTACTACGGTGGGACTGAGTCTTTTGCTCCGCTTTCTAATTTTAAGTCCATATGAACAACAAGCAGACATCAAACGGGTTAAACAGAGTAAACTCCCTGCGCTTCATAGGAATACAGCTCTACTAGTGCTCTTGTTAAAGGACGGATTTCCATGCCCTCGTTTGAGTAAAGTATGAACCTCTTTTTCGTCACTGGTGACTCGTAGCGACGGATAATGACTTCCACCTCCCTCCTCTTATCAGACACTTTCCCCTCTTTTTTTTTGGTAGCATACTCGATTTCGAGCGTAGCCTATTGCCCAGCCAGAGTGAGCAATGTCCTGGGGAGAGAGCATATTTACAGGGGTGGACTCCCGTTACCTTCCCCAACCGATAGTCTTTATATCGGGCTTGACGGGATTCGAACCCACAACCTCTGGCATGTGAGTCCGATTCATTAACCACTAGACCACGGCGGCTCTTCCCCTCTTCTGACAAGGCAAGTTTTCTCAAGCTGCCTTAGTTTGTGTAACAGTGTTTCCTCAGCAAGCTCTCCTATCTTTCAAGGCTAAACTTTGATGTTTGGAGATATCTTTTCTACTCAACATCGTCTCCATAATCTTACATCAATAGCGTTTATGTACGAAATTAAATATATATCATATTAAACCAGCCTAGCGTACTATTATGATATGGAAAAATACTTTTCAAAATGTTCCCAGCATGTTCCTTAAACAAAAATTGTCATCTTTTTGACACAAGACGTTCTCTTCTAAAATATCCAAGACGTCGTCAACACTTTTTACACGGTTTTCCTACCGTGCCTTACCTACTCTTACCTAGCCTACACCTACACCATCTTGGTTTTTAATTCATCAATTCCTAGCCTTCAGTTTACCTTCAGACAAAGAACTTTCTTCTTTTAAAGGACCTGCCTCGTCCATAGTTCCATTTTTCCCTTGGGTGCAAACACTTAGCAACATGTCTTTAATAAAGTCACAGAAAAAATTCGATCTGCATTTCCAACTTTTAATCTTTTTCTTGTCTATTCCAGCATAAACCTTACAGCTGTATTCTATGGACTGTCTGATCTTCAAACATCACAGAAAAAAATTTGGAGAAAAAAGTTTGGAGAATAGCATTTTGGTAGGAGCCATTTTTATAAAATATTACTTTTGCAACAAGCAACTACGTCATAATCGAATGTTGTACAATACAATGGCTTCGCTGCGTCTCGTCTTTAAATTTTCGGGGTCGACTTATTTTCTTAACGGAGGGATCTCTGATTCCAGTGCTTTATTGACTAAACCCGGGTTTCAGTTTTAAATTTCCAGTATGCAGAAATTCCAAATTCTATCGCTATAGTTGCATTTAGCTTTCCCATTTACAACCTCAGTTTCACCGGCTGTATTTTTAGAGGTATACTGATCGAGAATATAGTACGGAAGAATAACTTGTCTGATGATAAATCTTAGAGCTCAGGATTTCAGGAAGAGAAAGTGCTTATCAAATTTTGGTTCGTTACTTTTTGAGTGCCTTCGGGGCTGTTTTAGAAGTTTAGTCATTTATTACATCTTTAGGCCTCGTGTACTTCTTTGTAAACGTATACAATATTTGAGAGAGATCCTTGATCTAAGCTAATGTTTAAAATAGTTTGTTAATCGTCAATGGCAGCTATTTTAAGACCGATAAGTGATAATCAGGATGACCGTCTATAGGTTGGGTACCTGTTCTTCTTTAAGAGCAAAATGTACTTCATAGCAGTTAAGAATTTTGTCTCGGAAGCTAAGTGATGCTACGTTTGTGCGAACGTTTATCTTAATCCGAGTTCATAAAGCACTCAATTACTTCCTTACAAATCATATGAGCTACCTTGCTTGTTGGGCTTCAGATCACAACTCATTAATCCTGGTATAAGTTCATGTAGGCATTTTTTAATAATCCCTGTTGTTTATGTAGTGCTTAGTTAGCTAACAAGTTGGGACACATAAGCGCCATCTTGATTAAGAAATGTTATATTGCATTAGGTATTACAAATTTCTTTACTCATGCGTTTTCATATTTAAATACTGGCAACTCCTTTAAAAGAAACAGTAAATTATACGGTTTAGAAATATAAAAAGCCAGGCAAAAATTCTAATGGTCAAAGACATCTTGAGTCAAAACAATTCGTCTTAGATTTACCGTTAACAATTTAATCAAGCTTTCGATGCAATATCATACATCATTATCAGGAAAATGATCACAGGTTTGAGTTGTAAAACTTAAAATATTCATAATACAATGGAGATACGATGAGAAAATAGATGAAGTAGTTAATGAGCGTTATTTATTTTCCATTACAACGCTCATTAACTACTTTATCTATTAATTATAAATTAGAATTAGAATTACAAGTAGCTTAAACATATCGGTTATATGCGTTCCGTTTTCTACTGAATGTTTACTTTACTCTTACATTTTGTCTCTCATTGAAAAGCTGAAGGGTAGATTATATTTCTAAAATTTATTTTGTGGCATTATTTAGTATCTATTCAAGATGGGAAAAGTAGATTTTTAACATTTTAACATTATGCCTCAATATACCACGTTTCTAATCCT
Organism: Carybdea cf. marsupialis auct. non (Linnaeus, 1758); assembly: GCA_010016065.2. Lineage (NCBI taxonomy): Eukaryota > Metazoa > Cnidaria > Cubozoa > Carybdeida > Carybdeidae > Carybdea > Carybdea cf. marsupialis auct. non (Linnaeus, 1758). Next base: position 5,424 of record JAAAKL020011167.1, on the reverse strand, counting down.
ACTGTATCAAACTTGATAGATATCAACTTGATCGAACATGTACACATTCAAGTTAAAATATTTTTTGGCTATCATCTTTAAATAACAAAAGTCCATTTCACCTTTCTGATTGTGGTCTCACCAACAGTAGGAGAATTGCGATGAAGGTGTGTTTTCTTCGTCAACAGTTTGGGGCCTTCAGAAGCTTTCCGTCAAACTTTTTAAGAAGTTGGGGGAGTTATTGCAAAACATACATACAGACAGACTCCAGACTACCTTATGAAGATGATCTTGTCACTATTGCTGATACTGAGCATGTTGAAAGTAGTAATTAGAGACGAAAGGATTTGAAATCTGTACCCCAAACGAAGAGCATGTATAGTGGTAGCATTTCTTAGATCTCTGAAGGAGCTCTAGGCTACCTGATTCAAAGGCGTAGGCAGTAAAACTTGCTACCTACGACTTTGTAAGAAATGTGGTTAGGCCATGTTTGAAAGGGCAAAAATCACAACTTCATTTGCCAGAGATATCTTGGCCTTGTCATGACCAATCTATGCAAACTCACAAAGCCGCCCCATGATAAAAGGTAGCCCACTGGACGTGGTTGACTCCCTATGTTATCTTGAAGACATGCTGTACCCTGGAGGAGATGGCAAACTCAAGTCCCGACTTGAATGAAGTTTCCATAGAGTAGCTTTAAGTAACGGTTCCTTATCCTGACTAGCAGAGCACAACACACTACCACTTGTTGGAATATATATAGATATAGATATATCTATATATGTATATATAAGTATATATATCGGACATGCGTAACTTAAGCTATTTTGCGAGGGAGTTAGACCTTAGCTGTAACTAAGCCTTTGAGCACTCGCTCTACGGCTCCCTGACCAGAAGATGACAGAGGCGTCTTTTCAAGCTCCGCACCTCTTCATCATTGGTCAACATAACATTAGCCTCAAATCAGTGTTTATAGGAAAAGAGCCCCTCTTGTATCTTAGCTAAAGCAAGAACTCAAAGATTACTTTACATTACCATCAAAGGTGTCAAGTGAGTGATTGACATGGCAAACACGGCTGATAAGCTTGTTGATGTACAAGGCCCAACTAACGAGCTAGAGAAAGCAGCAAACCAGACTGAAGAATAAAGTTGAGAAAAAACAATCTATTGCTAACAATCAACGAGGTTTGATAGACTGCCCTAAAGCCACTGAAATTGGTTGAGCAGAAGAGGATGTTACATGCAGAATTGGCCTGCATTGTTACTAAGCATTATGTCATCTGGAAGTCAAAGCTCTCGCACAACATCACACAAAGTTTCTTCCATGCCACAGACAAATCAGTTGTGAGCTACGGATCATCTCCCTGAGCACAGAGAGACGTGGGGTAGATTAAAATCACACGCATGCTAGGGGCTGTCGTAAACAAATCGAGTGGAGGGTAGCAGCCCTATGGTTTAATTCTCCTTATGTAAACCATCCTTTGACAAGTCCGTTTTGAGCCAGTAAAAACTAGGCTAGGCTAGGCAGGTTTCTTATCTCCTCTCTACGTACACAAAAGGAAAGAATACCTTGTCCTGTCTTTCACCGATGCAGGCTGTAAAGACTCAGGATAATTTTGCAACAACCATTTTTCCGTAGTGACAGATAAGAAGAGCTGGAAAGTAAGTCATCGAAAGAAACTCGACTGGATAATGATGGAAACAAATAGAAATAAGAAGGCAATGATTAGGTAGATTAGAAAAAGTTGTACATTGCCTGTATTCAGGACTTCCTGGGAAGGGACAGATTGAGACAGTATGGTCTAATGGCGCGCCGTAATAGATGAACTTATTGTCCAAGCATCAGTGTGTACAAGAATAAAGGGCCAGGAAGAGCCAAAGAAGATATGCAAGGAGCCCGTCTGGCAGAACACGGAGAACTGATAAATAACCGGTGATATCCATATGTATATACTTATAGGTATATAAATGTGAGCCCTGTAGCAAAATAGGCCACGTCCACTTCAATATATGGAAATGAGAAGTAAAACCAGATGCGGACGAAGTCGATTTATTGTACATGAAAATCGTAACGGTTGCCAAATTGCAACAGTTCATTAAAAAAATACGTGCATGAAGGTTGAGAGGAATGTACAAGAATTTGTTCTCGTTTTCTTCTAATTTCCCGATTTTTTTTGTAATACAAGAAGCGGTCAAGCATTCCTTTCTGAAACATGCAGTTGAAGAAATTTCTGACTATTCCTCAAAGCCGATTATGCACTGGACGATTAGATGAAATGATGAGAAAAGCTGTAATATTTTATCAAAATAGAGTGTATTGTCTAAAGTATACACGAAAATTTGTTATGTGGAAAATGACGAACGATGAAGCAAAACCACTGTAACAAGCGCTTCATACAAGTGTTGTGTAGCTTTTCTGGTAAAATTTTGAGACAACAGATATCTTCTTCTTCTTCCACGGGCATCTCCTTGTCTTCATGGGTCGATTGTGCGGATTCGACATCTCCACCTCGTTCTGTCCATTGCATCCTCCTCCTTCAGTCCAATCTCTTTCATATCTTCCTGGTAGCAGTTTCTCACTCGTCTTCCGGGTCGCTCCCTCTTCCGTTTTCCTATTTCAGCTTCTCCACTCCTTTCCTAACGTATCCATCTTCATTTAGACGAATACGTCCGAGCCATCGCTGACGGCTTTCCCAGAGTTTGTCCAGCAGCCTGTGTAGTTGGAGCTTCCTTCTGACTTCCTCATTCCTGATTTTATCCCATGGTTTTAAATGATCATAGTACAGAGATACAGGGAAACCCTAGGTCCAAAAAACACCGAAAACCTGACTAGTGGCGCTTTTGAGGCTAATTGGTAAACTCATTCTACTCGAGCATTGTTAAGAACTGATTCTGCTCGGGTGGGGAGGAGGGGTTGCTTTTCGAGTCTTTTGAGTTCGACTGTATTGCATTCTTAGTATAGTTCTTACTCAACAAAATTACGAAAAGTTTGTTGATGGTACAGAATAATAAAACTGCACGGAATAGCGAATTCATTTTATACTTACAAGCCTTTTTCGTCTGACACTCCTCAGAGTACAATTCGTCAGAAAATAACCTGAAAAGGGAATCAATGAAATTATTTACCCTACTGTGTTTTACAAGGTAGCCAATCAGAACTGCCAGACTGCCAGATAGGTGTTGTTTTGACCAATCATTGTCCGTGAAGCTGAATGGTTAACCGAAAAGGTCCAATGAAAAGACAAATTCTTTTCGTCTACAAAGCAACTTTCTTGCATTAATGTGAACGGATTCTAGAACGGCCAAGTGAAAAGCAGATCTAGCTTTACCAATTATTCCATTATTCCATGCCCATTGGCTGACAGATGTCCACTCAATATCAACGTAGCGAGTGAGCATCCTCTCGGATTAGAAAAACATTTGCAATTTCATAAAACAGATAGGATGCGTAGAGGTCTAAAACTTAACTTACCGCCGTCTGGTTCCCTCAAGACTCCCCTTAGTCCTTCAGTTAGTTGGGGGTGAACCTTACTAGTCGAAGAGGCAAATTTAAAGATCAAACATCAATTAGACCAAATGCTTAATTTCCCGAAAGCAAATGTTGCTCTTCTGAGCTTGTATGTACAAACGTGTATCTCACTGACAAAAACGTTGACACACCGCAAAAATTTAAGTTTTCTTAAAGTTACAAATTCATCTTTAAAACCCACAATAATCGTATAGAACATTGTCAAACATCTTGTTTATGACAGCAAAAATATCGCAGAAATACCTCATTATCGCTATTTGGCTAACGCTAGTAAGGTTATAGTCATCTTCCCTTTTCCATGTCTGAATCGTAGGATGTGCACACAATGTGGATGACAATATATCCGTCACCTGCATGAACCGGCACATGTTCTCTAAACCAGTGATTACCAAGCTTTACTGGATTGTCGTCCCCCGAAGTGATCATAAAATAACTCCATCGTCGCCCCCCATTTCTCTGACCATAGAGACAAGTCACCAGATTTTCAGCTATTGTCGTAGTTCAAACAGCACATGTTGGTAGTATTTTATGTGTATTTTTGAGTACAGTTTTTAAACGTTAAATTCAGTTTCTCGTTCTCAATGTGATGGTTTATACTGATAGGCGTGTCTAGAGTATAGGCGTAAGTTTATCTCTTCGTATTAGAAATTTATCCATCGTATACTAACACAAAGGATCAGTTTGATGCTCAGTGAAATCTCGAAACGCGTTCATTTAAATCATATTTGAAAATATGTTTTTGCTTCAAACATCATATTTTTTGTCAGTACTGTGGTGCACATTTCCTGGCAATGACAGCAATATGCAATTGTCTTGAGTAAACTAAGACTTCGATTTCTGTACTGGACAGTTAATTAAAGTTGAAGTGTGAAAACTAGGATAGCAACGACGACAATGACATACCTACTAAAAATGCTCTATAACAAGTTGAAAACAGTAAGAGCAGCTTGCTTAAAACAAAAAAGGGCAATTTTTCAGTGGGGGCTGAAACCCCCATGTACCATTTCTCGGGGGGGCTCGAGCCCCACGTAGTCGGTGCCCATGGGTTACAGTATCTTTTTATCTCAGTAAACAACGGAAGTTGCTTCACCACGGCAATCTTGGTTTCATTTATAATCATTTGAAATCAGAAATGTGCATTCTCTGACGGCAGATATAGTTCTACCGATTGGGTTCTTGATTACGTGCACACAACGTTCATGGTTTCTTCATTGATTGTCACTTTAGCTGACCTTCCTCATTAGCTTTATCAGTCCAAATGGTCGTCTTTCAGCTCGAAGCGGTGCGGAGCGGTGCGGCGCGGTGCAGCACAGTGCGGTACAGTGCGGTGCATACTCTACTCTGCTAGAGACGATCCGAAACGTATGGTACAGGAGAACTGTTAGAAATACGAAGTATACCCACTGCCTATCCTTTGTAGAAAACCTTTACAACCTATTCCTATCGCCTTTCATCTTCAGATTTGCACTTCAGGGCATTTTAGTAGATCTTCGATAAAAGAATGCTTGGGGTGCTCCTAATGATCAGTTTATCTGATTTAACACACAGTCGGATAAACATTTTCTTTGAACTTTCTACTCTTTCACAAAACCCTCCGAATTACTAGAAGCGAAGCCTTGGACGTGTCGATACAAGTCAGCTCGCGTATCTTTTCATCACAACTATGACCCAGGTTTATAACTTGGTACGGTGAAGCACAACTACATCCACAACCTGCTCAAGGATATTACATAGGTGTAATGCGACAGAATTCTTATTCGTATGTGCATAATTATCACATCTACATGGAATGCTTGCTTTCCCTCTTGAGTTCGTAAGGCACAGAGAAATATCCGTTGCTCCTATGAGAGAAAATCTCAGTTGCGCCATCGTTGTCTCCTTGTTTTTACACAAGCTTCAAATTTTCTAATTAAACT
>JAAAKL020011166.1:0-13845 GCA_010016065.2 Carybdea cf. marsupialis auct. non (Linnaeus, 1758) | reverse complement strand
ATGTGACACAATGTCTGTCGCAATCAATTTCAATTTTGATAAAGCTAAAAAGTGGTCACGGAAAAAAAAAGAGATTTTTGGCAAATCTTTGGGGTTCATGCCCCCTGCTGCCTCCTTTGTTCGCCCGTCCCTGAAAAAGGGTGAACAAATAGAACAATCGGTTTAGTTTGACGCGAGAGGCGACAAGGTGATACTAGTTAGGACTGTAATTTCCTTGTATATGCAGATAGACGCATATGCAGATAAAACAAGTTTATGAATGTTAGTCTGTTATGTTCGCCGATCGACCAGGGTAAGGCGTATTTACACGCCATGCTTTGTCGGGCCGATTTAGTCAAGTTACTAACTGAAGCTTTGTCGTACGTGTAATTAGGCTCATTGACACGCCATTTGCTAGCCCATAGTTTTAGTTTTCGGGATGTAAGTTTTTCAACCAACTACAACGTATTCTAATATGCTCTCGAGTAAGTGATGTGCCTTAATGCGGTCACGTGGTCAAATTTGATTTACATTGAAATTCCTAATCTAATTTAATCACGTCATATCCAGACAAAAAGGTCAGGTAAATATCATTTTTAACATTAAAATCGACTTTCCAATGCAACAGAGGGGAGACACTTTGTTTTACAAACTTCCTTATTTCTTGAAAATGTGTTTGTTTCTTTTCCCTTGTCCTGAGTGCCGTTTAACCTCGGTATCATTGGTCTTCATATCAGCACGTCCCTGTTTTCATGCCAACGGGATCCGCGATTTTCCTGGCAAATCTCTTCAGTTACTAAATGAAAACAAAGAACGTTCTCACTAGAATAAAAGCCGTGGGCTAACAAAGTAGCTTGTGCACACAGTGAGTTGATGTCTGGCACAAATTTCTGTATGTTATCTTTTGGTGCTTTCCTCCGTTTTCTTCTGCCAGTTCATATTTTTTCCCTTAGTATTATTGAGGGCACTTTCCCTTTTGTTTCCTTGTCCAAGATTATTAAAACGTTAGAAAAACTGCTATATGGTATTGCTTATTTTAAGCAAGGTGTAACGACTTGACCTTCCCTCTATAACTAAGGGCAAGTAAATTTCGCTGGTTTTAGAAGGGTTTGGAGTAGCCGATTTAATTGCTTAAATCTATTTGATGCACCCAACTGGAAAGTACAAGTTACAATTTGTTGGATTTGTTCAGGTTTAGATGAAGTAGAACAGATAAATCAGGATTAGCTGAAATCGGAACAGTGACTATGGGCTGAACTCCTGTAGGTCAGAAAGCCATCTATACGCTGCCACTCTTTTATTTTTATTGAGAACCTTAATGTTATGATACAGCTGCAAGGGAAGCTATTTTCTACCATCGTGGTAAACAAATAAAAGGTGAAAAGAGCGTACTGTTTGTTCGTACAATCTGTCGATCTTCACCATAGATACATAGATTTAGAAAACTTAAATGGCCAAGAAAAATATTTGGCGATTCTTAACGACTAATCATTGTCTCTTTTCAACTTAAGCATAAAACAATTTGGGACACATTTGGTTTTAATGAGATTTTGCATGTGAACTTTATCTATCTTGAGATACATAAGGATAAAATACTAATGCGGAGGATTATCAGGGGCAAATCCAGCATTAGTAACATTGTTATTCATTCCTCAAACTGTTATGAAAGAGTGTGCTTGATTACAACCTTAGATGGCGATTTCTCATACTTGTTTGCTGACTTAAGGTCTATAATTGTGGAAAGTGGATGCTTTGAGAATCAACTTGGTTGTAAACACATCGACAAACCGACGTGTTGCTACCACCTGAAATATCCGTGAATACAGCCGGGTGATATTTGTAAAATCACAACATTGTCTTAGTGGGGTTAGTACAATTTTTTCTTACAAGTCATTGACAGCAGAAGAGGAAGTACGCGTATTTTCCCCGGTCATTGACACCCAAGGCTGTTTATATTTGTGGGTGTCTGTGAGACTTAAGCAGCAGGCATGGGATGTTATACCGAAGTATGATCTAGCTCAAGGTGCAAGGAGACTTATGCACATATAGATATGTGAAGAATATCGAGAAATTGTTGGGACATCAGCCTATGGCTCTTTGTTTTCTCCATTTATTTGTTTACAGATTCGGTGTGAACGCACATTTTACACAATGATTTCTCCAGAGCTAACACGATTCTCGATTCTTCTGGCTTGTCCGTCTGCCCATCTGAAGAAATCTTCTAAGTGATCAGTTCATTTCAAAGCTTCGTCATACAAAAATCAAGAAATACCCAAGGCCCTTCTTACCACAATTCTTTGATTTAGGGGGGGGATTATTCAGCAAGGACCCGATGTCAACTAACAGTTCCATACAATGGTAGACATAACAGACTAGGATCATGTGCCTTCTTGGAAGTATGATTGTGTTCAAGAACCACATGTTTCAAGATTACGAAGTGAAACTAAAATCAGGCAGGCGGTTGCAAAAGTAGCGCACAAGACCAAGTTATTGGATTGGAATTGTAGGTCAAGTGCACGTCCAAAATCAAATCGATCGCCAAAACTCACGCAAGTAATAAAGAGCACTGAATGGAAATTTTGAATGGGTATCAAGTACTAATGACCAAAGGCGCTGTAAAGAGTAGAAACTGGTTAAACACTAGACGGAACTAAGATGCCTTCAATGGTATGGGCGTTTTAGCAGGATGGACAATCCCCGCTTGCCTAATCACCTACTTTAGTGCCAGACATGTGCTATCTGGAATTGCCTAAGATATTCCCTAAAGAAAGAAAGTATAAAGTTTATTACTCATCAGATTATGACTTGAAGCGAAAATACTTGAAAATTTATAAGCCCTGTTTGTTTTGACTTGATTAGTTTCTACCTTGGTAAGGAAGTTATGGAAAACACTTCAAAGAATGTGAATATTTCTCTTATTGCTACTATTTGGATATAACTTTACGATCTCAATTTTGTGTGAGATGCCTATCCGTTTAAGGGCAACGTGCAACAGGCGGATTTACAGGGTTAAATACAATAGATTGTTTGGCGTCCTTTAACTGTTTTTGGTTATACTATTTATTATCTGTTTTCCTTGCTTCCTTAGGCGGGGGGATTCTTTACAGACTCACATCAGGATTCTTGGTCGTTAACTTTTTCTTCTATTTCCAGGCTGGATCGACGCCTCGAGGACTCTGATGATTTTAGCAATCCTCTTCGCTGCTGCAAACGTTGTTTATACAGTAGGTGTATACATTACCGTTAGTGATCCAACGGAAATGAAACTTTGGAGGGCAACAGTTCTATCTCTTGGAACAGGTACAGCAGTAAATCAATTTATTATGTGTACTCTTATATTGTTTAGAACTTTGTCATATTTCGTGTATGAATTAAGAAGTTGTTAAAGAATCAATGAACTACAATCCTGGAGAAATAGAAGTTACATCTTTACTTAATTTCGGGAAAATGGAACAAATCACGCAACACACTTGCCACATGAAAGGGGTGTCCAGTCCTGGTATTATCTATTTTCTAGACCTATCCGCAGGGAGGTCTGACAGGCAAGTCTCCAAAATGCTGTTTTTCAAACTGAACAGTATTTTGCAAATATTTGATATTGCATATTTCGTAGTCCAAAATTGTACGTACTGCGCTACTTTTATGACCTTGACAAAAGTGATGGATGTCAAAATTGCAATGTTTTGTTTATAGACGTATTATTTTTCTACATTTATCAGAATGGGAATCAAATTCTCAAGTAGTTTCAAGTAAACAGAGGCAAAATAGTCGCAAAAGTTTAACTTAAAGGAATGTAAAGATGGCACAACCAAGAATGTAATCTGCAGGTTAATTTTAATCATGCCGCTAATATACAGGATTCAGTTTGTAGTGTCTGTGGATTGTCGCCATTCTGTCGCGAAAGGTTGCGAAGCATTGTTCCTCTAGACCTGTTGTATTGTTGCGAGATTTTTAATGCGTCTCGTTGCCCTAATCGTGCATCAGGTCGACCAGTGCTGTGCTTCTGTACTCAAAGTGACCTAATACTTTGCTTTTTGAGTTGTCTTGAAGACTAAACATTTTTACTTTTTTACCCAAACATCAACGAATAGGTACAAACAACAGAGTTTTTGTTGCTGCTTTGACGAAAAGGTTGGTCAAATTTAGCTTCAATGGCCCGTGGTAGGAAAGTTGACTAATGTTTTTCTCTTTTCCCATGGCAGCTTTTCTTACGCTGGTCGGAATGTCAGTCTACACAGATAACGAATTTATGGATCCAATGCGGTCAGAAAGAGGCTATGCTTTTACCTTGGGATGGTCATCGTTAGTCCTGTCCTTAATTAGCGCTTTCACGGCTTTGGTTGCGGATCGACGATAGACAAACGCATTCATTTTTGCAAAGATTTACATTGACAAGCAAAGCAGAAGTGGATGACTTCACAGAAGATCGAAGTTTCAAAGAAAGGTTATTAAGTAAGCGGGCGTGATAGTGATCTGGATAGCATTTGCTTGGTCTACATGTCACTTCGGAACTGGTTGGGGTTTGCTGGCCAAAATAAAAACTTCATACTTGCCTGAAAGAAACAAATCCTTTTTACCAACTTAAAAGAGAAGACGAAAATGGTCTATATTTTGTAAGGATGGTATCTTACTATAAAGTTACTTCATACCTGATATTCATGCCACAACATTCTATATTGTAGATTATTTAGGCATTATTAAAACCTCATCTCCAATGATGTGTCTAATAAGGTTTTAACAGAATTCTGAAAAAGAGTGCGAAATGAGCCCGCCTGCAATTTCGGAGAAGTAAACTCTATGGACATTTAGATGAAGTGTTTTATGCTTGACCGTGCGGACAGTGTAGCCATCATTTTAAATATGTTGGGACGGATTTTACGTATAAAGTTTACTAGCATGCCACCGCCTTGGGGAATGGAAGAGAATTTTAACATGTTGTGAATGATTTTTTGATTAGTTATGGCCTTCTTATATTTTGTTTTCCGCGGTATTTGTGTTAAAATAGAATCTCTGCTTTTGTTTGTTAAATATTAGATAGGGGCTTGCATGTTATTTTTACTTGTAGGTATAAAAGAACACGTATTTTAGAGGCATAGAATTGACGTCCGTGCCATTTGACTGCCCAACATTTGCTGCATTTTGCGATGATTTTAGCTTTGTGTTAATCTAGAAAGGATTTTCGCTTGCTTACGTTCTTATGTCACCAATCTTGCGGCCTCGCCCTTGAAGATATGAAGACGTCGCCTGAAGATAGCTGGACACTATGCGTCAAGATAATGTAGCAGACAGCAGCCTTATATTATAGGAAACGGCTCATGGAGTAACCTCTCGTGGGTGACAACAAGTCATATTGGTTGACCAGCTTACTGTTTGCACAGGATTGAGATCCTGAGATGAAATAGAGTCTTGTATTGAGGATCGTATTATATGGCTGGCTGTAACTGCCCGGGGAGACCCGACGCGATGACGATACGGTCATTTGCGTATTGCTAGGGGAGTCATAGTTTTCGTGACTAACCAATTTCTTATTTTGAATTTTGTCAAAAAATGCATAATTTTGTGAAACCAATTTTGTTTTCGGACGTAACCGCAAGATCAACAATACTCCATAAAGTTCAGTCAATAGGAAAAGGTTAATCACACAAGGACGTTGACGTAATTTCCATTGTAACAGTCAGTATCGCTACAGAAAATGCCAATAATGAATGCATAGGAAAGATATACAGTTGCTGGATTTGATTTTCGTGTATTCGAAATTTAAGGAATTTGACTAAAAAAACACGGGTACGACGATTTCGCTCCTTGGGGTAAATTTAGATTTCGAAAAACAGTTTCACCATCAACCATATTTAAAGACATTTAATTAGCATCAATTTTATCAAAATTCGACCCCATGTTACAGAGTGATTAGCTTGTTTGCCGAGACAATTTTTTACAAGCCGCTCGAATCAGTTAAACAGGAGACGTATGTAAATTGTCAACCTATTTTGTCAATTCCATACGTTTAACTGCAGCAGAGTAATAGATATTTCACAGATGATTTTTTTTAAAATAGTTAAATAAATCCCTTGTCTACAACAGCTGCTTTTCATTATTCATGAGAAAGACAAAGAGATAAAATATTGGTATTTTGCGTATTTGTAGTACTGCACAACAGGTTTAATAATTGTGATCTTGCAATAAAGCCAGAAAAACAATTTGATCAACTATTGTCAACATAGAACCAGAACTTGAACCGACAAATGGCATGGGGTCCAGGGAAATGTATGAAAAGCCGCAACAAGACGAGGCATTATAAATACACGTTTCCAGCCCTTTGTCGGACGCAGGACTAACCTGTCCACACTAGCTGTTCTACACGCTCCCTCTCGGAAATCGTTTTGGTGCAAAGAAGTTTTGAGGTCGGACGCAAATCACTCTCGTCAGGCCGAACATTCTTTTACGAACATTTTATTTGTATAAATGACTCGAAGAAGGAGAATGGCTGAGCGTGGGAACGCCGCTCTACATTATGAAAATGGCGGAAAGTTTAATGGAAATCAAGGACTTGAATTGATAGTGTTTTGAGGGAAACTTTGGCAAGGCATTGTCAAACAAGATTCCGCCTGTTCTTTTTGATCAATTGGATTGATAGATTAGGATTAGGAAAAGGAGAGGCAGCTGATTGAGAAGAAGTGGCTTTTCTACGAGCTGGCACAATGCGTATCGGAGAGACCAGCGAAAGCCACAATTGTCAATTCGTTTAACCAAGAAGAAACATTGACGCAAGATTTTGTTGATAAGGTTTTCTTCTCGTTATTGGTGCATGGTGCTGCAAGAGGTTTCAGTTGGATCTACTGCCACCAATGCCGTTTTTGCGGATGTGCACGATTCCACGTTATTAGTCGCCGTACTTACAATTACAGGCCTTCCAGGTGAATGGCTGTTTAGTAAAGGTTGGTTTGTCTACTTTGTTAAGTAGTGTGCGAATTATTATGTAGCACACGTGTCTAGACGATAATTTAAAGTCATTCGCGAAATATGTCCGCTGTTTAACATACAAGGACTTTATTTTGAATAGATTCCGTTGCTACCAAGGGAATAAATACTTCATTGATCAGATTTGCTTTTACTATGAGCTCTTTGCAGATTCATGAGAGGTCGAATTAACAGAGTATTGACGATTTACTCGAATTTTAACCTTTCTGAAGTAAGTTTTATGTCAAGGCAAGTCGTGCACGCAATAGCACAAAAAGGATAGTAAAAGTATCAATCGTAGCTTTCTAGTACTCGCAATCACACCGTGTGTCCGCAACTAAACGCCGAGGAGTCTTTTATGATCACATTTTAGAAGAAATATTTCTAAGGAGGGCCTTAGGTTGGACTAACCTCTCAGTACATATCCGATGCGTGAAAAGGAATGAAAGCCTACTAAGAATCCATTCATGTTGGGTCTGGACATACGTTACCTCCAGAGGAGGTATAGGAGGATGTGTCTCCTATGATCATGGCTTCGCGGCGCAATGGCTGCACAGGCTGTTAAATTCATGTAATGACTTAAGTCACACGACAGAAATTACTACAACGGCTTTGAGTTTAAAGTCGAGTAGAATGTGTGTATGATCAAGTGATTTGCAAAGAAGATTGATTTGATTTACAGAGAGATAGAAACTATAATCTGGAAGTGAATTCAAAGGCGATTCCATTTCTATGCTATTGACGTGAAGGTTGTCGCAGTTTGACAACCCTATGAAGCAATGCCAATAACAACTATAAGGGATGCCTGAGTCACCATAAATGCTTTCCGATGAAGATACAGAGGAGGATAAGTTTGTTTGATTGATTACAACGTTGTGTTTCAGTCAATTCTATAAGAAGCTGATGTATATTTTGAGAAACATCTTTTTTGATAAGAGCCCTCGTCCTGATAAGGGTCTGCCCAAAAACGGCTGCTTTCAAATAGTTGTAATAAACACTTGATGGTAATCAGCCCACTCTTCCACTCAAGCAGCACCTCTGCACTGGCAATCGACACAGTAAGGAGGCCAGTGTTTGAGATGCTGCACTTGGAGAACAGTCTTGTTGATTCCTCTTACAAGTAGCGCATATTTTCTGAAGCAGATCGACCGTCGATACAGTGTATCCATCACCAATAGGTTCAATACCTAAAAACATTTGGTAAGTGAATTTTCTTATGGGAGTTTCGTCTCCAGGTTTCTCTGAGTGTTGCTTTTCTCTAAGTGAAAAAGCATATAGTCTAGTGGGGCATCGTTTCAATGAAACCTTACACTGGAGATTTACTAGTTTAATTGCTGTCAGCTCACAAATTCCATAAATTTAGAGGTAGAGATATAACATAGCATGTGAAAACAGAATACACATAGTTGCTTTGTCTGCATTAAGGTATGTACTGCATTAAGGAAATAGATTAGGCAGGTGAAAATGCCTCTTACTGCAGTAACCGATTCTCTGGTGTAAGCCTCTGCTTCTCTGCCTTTGTTTCCTTGACGACGAAAACATAGACGTTTCCATCATCTCGAGAAGATACTGCATTTGCTAAGAAACAATCTAAATCAGGAGGAACTGAAATGTTGCCTCGAACCTTAATCTTTGCAAAAGTAGGTCAAATGCAGTCAACAGAGCTGCTCTGGATCCTTGAGTGTTGTAGTGATGTATCTATTATCAAAACAAGCGCATTTAGAGCATTTCGGAGTTCAAATTAGCTACCTGACTTGCGCAAAAAGTCGGCATTGTTTAAACTTTGTGCACGGAGATTCGGTAGATTAGAGCACTCCCCTCAAACACTGTCACTTCTTGGTGTGATTATGATTCCTTGCCAATCAGCAGGCGTGTAGCCCAAAATGGGATACATTACTCTCAAAAATTTAGGGGTCCTTAAATTTCGAGCAATTTGTTTAGGTGATCCGACAGATTGATGTTCACACGTACATTTGTAAGAGACCGTTAACAGGATTTCTGTGTATTTTGTTAAGAAAGTTGACATGGGACAGACGGATTGGCTTCAATCAGTTGAAGCAATGACCGAATTGTTCATTTGTTGGCGAAATTTCACACTCAGACCGGCATTGAAATGTGCATACAATGCTAAAGATAATGACTCGTTTTGGTTTATGTAGACACATAATTTCAGCTCTTGCTCAGGTTTCGGTAAAACTGTGGAATTTTTTATCATGTCTTTTTTATGCCAAGTCTTTTTTAAGAGGAAATTCACACCATTAAAAAATGCCCGGACGCTTTTATAATTAGAGCACCAAAAATTTCGGATGTTATCTATTGCTGACAGATATTAGTAGGATAATCACTTGATTTTGATCCCTTCACTTACCAGGATTGTCACCGTCCTACTTTAGATAACATAGGAGGCTTTTAGATGCTAGTTGCATCGCATCGAACATTTGTAGTAATTTTCGTGAACATAGGAAGTAAATTGTGATGAAAGACCTTTTTATGCAAAGCGTCTCTTCTCGGAATTGAAACCTCTTTTGATGTTAACAAACCCCTCAATTTAATCCAACGCGTATCATCTGTGAAACATCAAATCTTCTATCCCTTGTCACAGCTGGAGGAACAAACCATAGCTAACCCTTTCTGGTGCTTTTAGTTGTCATGTTAAAAGAGTTCGAAAGCATTTGACTTCATTCAACGTCAATCACAGTATTCTGCAAGCCGACTTCTAAGAACGGCTTTGAATGTGATATTACCCGCCAAAATAAGAGTAGAATTTTCACCTGACTCTGTTGAATGCCTTTCTTCCTAACGCCTGTAGTTTATCGGAATGAAATGCTGTTTCAAAAGGCCGGTTTTTGGTAATTGTACGAAGCTGTTTGTCAGTGCAGTAGTCTGCTGTGGTTGTGGCCAGCGGCGTATTTTGTCGTGTGGAGAATCACTCATGGCTTTCTGAGTTGTTAGTAGGCGGTGCCTGACAGTTCGGCCCGGAGGAAAAGAAGTCTGTTTCTTTTAATCGAGGAAATTAGGGTCAAGTGACCACAAAGTATTAAACGTTTTAAGATACCAACCGGTAAGTTGGATTCCTCTTTTTCATTGTTGTGCGTCTTATTGTTATTTCTTTGTTAAAGTATAATCATTTGTATTGAGTATCCTTATTTTTCACTTTGTTTTAGATTATAATCTTAGTCCTATTTCATAGTGCCCAATGTTGATAAAGATATACGACTACGAATTATAAAGTTGGTGATTTTTGAACTGAAACTCCTTGCTGAATGCGCGTGCATTACCAAGGCAGCCACACTGTTACTTAGTGTTTTTATACTCAAAGCACAGAAATCTTGAATACGGCATTCGAGAATTATCTCTACTTTATGCAAGAGACAAGCCATACTTCAGTAGTAATGCGGAAGGAAAGTGATGACGTCACAACTCAAAAGTTTTGGAAATAGAAGGACTTGACTCCAGATATATAAAGGCAACACTGGAATTAGCTGTTTCCCAAAATACCACATCTAAAGTATATATAGTGTTTAAACTAGAGGTGCCTTAATTTCAAAAGACTCTGGTCCAAACGCTGCTAGTATTTCCTGGTTCCTTACGTTAGGAACCAGCATCAAATAATAAGGTTCTGTTAGAGAGATTTAAAACTTTGAACGCTGATATCTCCGTGTTTGGAAATGGCAACATTCTCAATTTTGGCCATTGACGTTTTTACAAATAGGACTACACAAAAGTTGAGGTTTTTTCCATCATTCAAACTATTTCAAAATCGCGACGTCACACTTCCTCTCCGCATAAGCAAAGAATTGTGAAAAGAAAAAAGAGAAATAACAAATATGTAATCACAGCGATTCAAACCCAGGACTCATGGCTGGAAATTCTGAAGTTGAACTTTTTTACGTCTTCATTATCTTTAAAGAAAACTATGATAATTTTACTTTCAACTTAGGAAGTGTTCATGTCATGGATTGGGAAGTCTTCTTTCTATGGCCAAATCACTCGATGCAGAGAAGCAGGCCGCCGAACTTTGCTGGGGTGGATGTTTATGTCCACTGGTGGAGGACTGGTAGCTAATGTGGTAACCAAAGAAACAGAATATGTTTTCATCGTGGTTTATTATAGCTAGGTTGTAATCTATAACAGAATGTTGTTGAATAGGATAAAACCACATACCGTATTTCCTCTGATAAATGTCACCCTCTCATAAACACCGCACGTCCATCCGAACATTTGAAATAAACGACGCCCTCCAATAAACGCCACCCTCTGATAAACACCGCATCATGAAAAGGGGCGTTTATTAGAAAAGAGATTGTTTAATTTCACATACTAAAAAAAGGACGAAGTTTGCGTTGTGAGAGATTATATTTACATGTAATGTTTGCATCTATCACACAATCTTTGTGCTACGTTTTTAGAAACATTAGTTGTTTTACCTAATTAGTCATTTTGCAATAAACGCCACCCTCTAGTAAACGCCTCACCTAAAACTTGGACTCACGGTAATACGGTATTGATACTAAACTACGGTCAACTAAAATAGCATCAGAACAGGTCGTTCAAAGTTAGCTCAAATTATGACACTTACGTCGTCTTATTGGGGTAAAAGTCAAAAACTTGACAGCAGCCATAACATTTGTAGATTTCCAGAAGACCTTTGATTCTATTGACAGGGGTTGTGGAATGGAAGTGCTGCGTGCATATGGCTTACCAAATTAGATAGTATCTGCTATAAATATGCTATGTACAAAAACAATGGCTGAAATACTATCCCCTGATGGAGACACCTCCTTTTTTGAAATTCTCACTGGAGTCCTACAGATTCATACATTAGCGCCATACCCAAAGAAGGCCTTGCTGTAGCAATGAATGACAGAATCCTCTGGAAAGGTCGTGTCAAGACAATCCGACCGAGATGTATCCGATAAGGCAAAGTAAGTTGGAGTTGGGCCCTATGCCAAATTTGTGCTCACCTGAATCTTCGTGACCCCGTGAGTTTCGTGATATCAGGGCAGAATCAATGAGCTGCATGGAATTTCCTACAGCCAAGGGCAATTCCCTGCAACTGCAGGGAATCTGGTACTAATGGGGAGGGAAGTGTGACGTCACGATTTTGAAAATATTTGAATTACGGGAAAATGCTCAATTTTCATGTTGCCCTTTTAGAAAGAATGCCATTGTCCAAATGTGAGAGTGATGCCCTTTCCCAACACCGAGATATCAAGTTTGACCGGACATTTTTGAAATTCAAACGCCTTTAGTTTAAACACTATGTACACTACAGGTCCGGTATTTTGCAAAGCAGACTATTGCAGGGTCGCCTTTAGATATCTAGAGTCAAATCTTACTGTTTCAAAAACTTTTGATTTGTGACGTCATCACTTTCCCACCTCATAAAGAGGAACTGTAAAGAATTCCCTGAAGCTGAGAGTACAAAAATTTAGTACTTTTTTGAACGTTGAAGACTAGGATGTTGGCACGGTGTGTGCTAACAATGGTGTAATGACAATAGAGCTGGTTTCACGTTTTTAATGATATTAACCTTTATGATAAGGGAGGCGACATGGGTTGGTGTTTGAGTTGTGACTTTTCGAAAACTGGAAGTTCTTCGATAAAGAATTCATGAGCTCGATATCTCATGGGCCTGTTTTCCAAGATCAATAGAACTACTCAAGATATCAACAGGACAGGGTCAACGTTTAATTATATTACTATAATTAATTTTGCTTAATTAATCGTACTTTTTAGCAAAAATCTTTTACTATTGCAAAAAGTGCTATGTAAGTTTTTAGCTTCGAATTTGGTCGCTTTAATAAGTCGCTATTGCTAAACTTTTCTTTGTTTCCATCCCGAAGAGGAGTGGAGATTTTGCAATGTTGGCACATCAAATACTCAGTGATTTATTTGAAACAAGAGTTGTTGGTGATAAATGTTTTCTTCCCCCAAATTATTCCTTGATGGAGAACTATTAATATTTGACACTGTGTTTTTGTCATCGGTGAACCACGACCAAGGTGTTCAAAAGCCTTCTTGAATACGTACTCCTCGATATTCCTTAATAGATGACTTCCTCCGCTGCTAAATTTAACAATGCAAACAAATGGTCTTAAGGATTCAATATACTCATTCCCAAGTTAAAATAACTTAGCTTTTCGAACGTTTTCTTGACAATTCAAGTTTATAGGTGTCGTTCTTGGAGAGGGGGAGGGGATGGGCATTTCTGGAGGATCGCAAAGGTTGCAAAAGGCGAGCAGAGCACAGAGCATATTTAGGCCATGGACAGTACTTTTATTTAAGGACAAGTGGGATACCGTGTTCTGGAATACGATAACAAGCTAGAGCAAGTGAATATGGAACAAAAACTACAAGGTAAATTGGTATGGAATGACGTAAGGTGGTTTAAAATATATTATTATCAATCATTTGATTGAATTATACTTTCCTTTGGATTTGAGAAGTGCATAGATAATTCCAAACAAATTAACACGGGTTAAATCTTATAACGTGAAGCATGACAATCAGTCGACAATTCCCATCAAATCTATGTTTCCTTACCTCAGTTACATTTGCACTTGCTTCTAAAACCTGAAACAATTTGCTGATCAATTTGACGTAAAGTTTAACCAGAAAATATCTTATAACCGAAGGAAGAGATACTCTGTCAATGCTGCTGTCTTTGGTTTTTGAGCGTAAGTGCGAACGTGCAGACACATCAGACCGAGTCTTTGTAGCGTCCAAGGAATGGGAAAGAATATAGATATATACAAGTTGAAGAGGGCTTGTTTTCCTATTTCTTTTGGGTAACACATGGTTCGGATTTATAATCTTAAGAGAATTATAATAAGTATGCACTGCTTTGTTATTCAAAATAGCTTCCCCTATAAAAGGAAACAATCGCAATAACTTTGTCCCGAGTTT
>JAAAKL020011165.1:0-13846 GCA_010016065.2 Carybdea cf. marsupialis auct. non (Linnaeus, 1758) | reverse complement strand
AGTTTTAAATCTCTCTAACAAAACCTTGTTATTTGATGCTGGATCCTAACGTTAGGATCCAAGGAAAATTTACAGAGATTTGACCAGAGATGTTTAAAATTCAAACGCCTCTAGTTTAAACGCTATATACATTACAGGTCTCGTATTTTACGAAACAGCCTATTCTAGGGTTGTCTCCAGGTATCTGGAGTCAAATCGTCCTATTTCCAAAGCTTTTGATTTGTGACGTCATCACTTTTCCTCCGCACCTTCACATCTTCACATTCCCTCAACCACCACAAACCATGTTTTAGTTCATTGCAGAAGCCAACACCTAAAAGGTGCTGTTGTACTCACTAAATAAAAGATGACGAAGAATATTGATTTTTATCCCGAACATCTAAAAATGTAAGAGTAATTATAGGATTGAATGAAACCTTGAGCTTTCTGCCTCATAAAAAAACCCAGGCTTTTAATCAAATTGTATCAGGGGGTACCGTTTTCTCTCTACCCAAAATTATCACAGCCCCCCTTCCTTGCGTTTTACAACCTTTTATAAAAACAGTAGAAAATTGATAAAGAGTGCACTCAAATACTATGCCAGTTTGATTGTGCTCCATCCACACTGTTACGGATACTTTGAAGACGGAGAGCTTTTCTCCCTGTTACGTGGCCACAGGGGGACTTTGGGGACATGTCTGCTCACTTCTCCGGAGAGTCGATCTCGCAATTCGTCCAAATCCGACCTTCAAAATTGATGTCATTACTGAGGATAAGTTTTAGATGCTTCGACATAATTAGTGTTGTCATTATGAGGTGGTTTGAAGATGAAGTGTCTTGCTTGCTCTATTTTGCAGTAAATTCCTCATAGGCCTGGTCAACTTTTCATGGCGCAAACTAAATGAATTTTGCCTCGTTGTCGGAGTAGAGTCCTTTTCAAAGAGAGTCTATTATTCTAGTCACCTTTATATTCGATTTTCGGATAAGAGTCACCCCAGTTTGAAACGGCTGGCCACTCTCCTGTTCTCTCCGTTACGGTCATTTATCTATATATAAACGACCTTTTAGGTCATCTAATGCGGAGGTATTCGCATACTCTCTTCAGCCTGGAGATTTTTGATAACGGTGCTCATCGTGTTTGTGTCGACGCTAAACACAGATATCTTCAATTACCATGAATCCTAAGGCCAGCAAACAGATAATACAACAAATGCAAATCGAGGCTCATTTTTTACGGCCTCGTTTCGAAAAAGGAAGATTGCCCATTCTCTGTATTGAAAGGCAAGCGTATTTGTTTCGTTTAAGAACAATCCCATTGAGAGCTAACATCGATTTTAAAACAGCATATGTAACTGCGAAGCTTATTAAATACGGAGGAGAGAGACCCATCTTTAAATTTATCTG
This sequence comes from Carybdea cf. marsupialis auct. non (Linnaeus, 1758), assembly GCA_010016065.2. Taxonomy (NCBI): domain Eukaryota; kingdom Metazoa; phylum Cnidaria; class Cubozoa; order Carybdeida; family Carybdeidae; genus Carybdea; species Carybdea cf. marsupialis auct. non (Linnaeus, 1758). Next base: position 12,463 of record JAAAKL020011165.1, on the reverse strand, counting down.
GTTACGTATGGACAGGGCCATGATCCCTCTCTATCATTTACTTAATTATAACAAGTCATCACTTTTTTACCTCCTTCTTATCAATATGCCTGAACATTGAATTAAAAATGGCTCACTAATAATCTGAACAGATATAGCTAAAAAGCTACGTGAATCTGATGGGTAAAATAAAATCAAAATTCATGTTGTGTGATAATACTAAAAGAGTCTACCATGAATATTTCACCTCGTAGTTTAGGATTACTATGGTTGACATGTCTTTTTCTCAACCAAAGCTTAATCCATAGATGAAATGTCAAGGCTACCCCAACTCTTCACCCTTTGAGGTTAGTAAAATGAGTATGGGCTACTGTATTCTCAAACTTGTAGTGAACGTTTCACACGAAGAAGATAACAATACGTTGTTTCTGCATTCAACTTCATTCCTGCTGGAGGCCACCTTGTGTCAGGATAAAGCTTCAAAGCGCATGCTCAGCCACTACTGTTTACGTCAGAAACTCCTAACGATTCAATTTTCCCCTTCCTTTCCTTATGTCAACATCATACATTTACAAATGCTAATTGCTTAATGACAGAATTGTGTAGTTATTTACATAATGTAATTTATTCACAAAGACGTTTGACATTATGATAATGATGACTCTATTTTGTTAATTCTTCGCTCGAAACAAGGCATTGTTGCCTCTTCAAGCTACTGACTTACTTTGAAAGGAGTAGAAATAAAAAGTAAACAGACAAATAGATATTAATACAGACAAATACCTAATTATTTCCAAGAAGAAGACGGTTGGCATTTGATTTTTCAATGTCAAGATAGTAAGTAAGAGGAAACCAATCTGAGATAATAATTGGTAAAATAAAACGGACGATCTCCCTAAAAGATAATGGAATTGTCTGATCATGGGAAACGTAGCAAATGATGTTTGCTGGAAGCAAACAAGCAAACAACATAAAGATTAATTTACGCTGAAGCTATAGAACAGCTGCGGAAAAATTCTGGCCCTAGGGCAAAAGCTGGCATGTATCAATTCATTCTGACCCCCTATAGGTTTTAATGATACAGCGAAGTACCTTCTAGTTTCTACAGCCTTGGACATTGAAATATACAAGTTTCCCTGACCCGCTTTCCAAAATATTATCAAGTTTGAAAAGGACCATGTCAAACCTCCCCTCTACAAAGCGGAGATGTCTAGGAAAAAAAATATCAGGACTGGACACCCTTTTCATGTGGCAAGTGTCTAGCGTGATTACTCCATTTTCACCGAAATTTAGTAAAAGTTTAACTTCTATTTGTCCAGGATTGTACGAATTTTACAAGAAGACTTCAGAGCCAGATTTGTAGACTTCAGAACCAGATTTGTAGACTTCAGAACCAGATTTGTAGACTTCAGAACCAGATTTGCAGACTTCAGAATCAGATTTGTAGACTTCAGAATCAGATTTGTAGACTTCAGAACCAGATTTGTAGACTTCAGAACCAGATTTGTAGACTTCAGAACCAGATTTGTAGACTTCAGAAGGTGTGAACTGATTTTTGTACTCCTTCAAGATCCTTCCATTATTAATCATATGGAAGAGACAATTTAAAATGAGGGCCAATGCAGCTGCTGCTTCATTGCAGTCTCAAATCTAGATTTGAAAGCCACAATGAACTTGGGTTCTACTTAAAAGTCTTCTAATTGAAATTTATTTAAAGATATAGGTCGTTTTTCATGAGAAGTCATATCTCTTTTGCAATTACTTGCATTTACAAGGGGGGGCTATTTTTAAAAAATCGAATATTGCAGATCCTAAACTTTTATCACAAGTAACGGAAGGTGATCTGGGTGCAATCTTATCTGTTGCCATGACGTCATTAGACACCAACATTCCTCAACTAACAGGAAATACATATAGCATCATGTTTCGTAGAAACTCTTGAAAAATGGCTTTATTTTTTTAGTCTCTAGTTTGTGAAGACGTATATTCCATGGAATTGTAATACCATTTATGTAAGACTTGCTCTTAAGCAAAACAAATGCCAGTTAAGACGCTCCTTACTTTGTCAACCTAAAGATAGCCATATTTATAAACCATTCCAATCTAAACAATATTACCAAGAATACTACCAAGAATATTTAACTGTTGATATTCAATTTTTGGGTGGCAATTCGGTACGTAAAATCTCATGCAGATGTCATGTCATTAGAGACAATACCTAAGACAGGCACATGTCATATTGCAAAAGTCAGCTTTCAAATACAAAATATCTCACTTTACTATAAAATTTGTTCTGTCAATATCCTGGGTTTTGAAGAATAATGGAAGATAAGATTTAACGACTACTTAACGATTTGGGAGGCTATTTTTTGTATTTTGTTAAGAAAATATTCTTAAACACTGATTCGTTTTATTCTGTTGATGGGACACTTCATTATTACATGAGTTGTCCTTTCCTTTCTAAGTCTACAGCAGCTTCTTATGATGCCCAATAAAAGCATTGTGCATTGTATACCTGAAGTTAAATGCAACAAAGAGCCCTGTATGCAAATTAGACCACAATTAGTTCTTCAGTCCAAGCTGACGTCACAGTTAGAACTTCTGAATAACGTGACAACAACAACATCTTAATGAAAAGGCTGTAGAAGATACGGTAGGACACCAAAAAAGTCCGTGTGAACGCTTGTAGTAGAAATGTACGGATTTCCTACCAACAGGCCAACAGAAGATGTCTACCTGAATAGATTTTGTACTGAAGGATATTCAGGTTTACTTATTGCATCGAAATTAGAAGTTAACGAAGGTTAATCAGGGTTTTCGTGGTTTCGGAGTCTTCAAGAAATTATGCGACGAACAAACCTGATAAATGTAAAATACATTGTACTACTATGATCTCTATTGTTTAATGTTCAATAATACCATTTTACTTAGAGACCAACGCACCGATATTCATCGTGAGAATAGACTTTTTATCTTTGGTAGCTAGTCAAGCGGAAAGTGTTATTTAAAATGGAAGACAGCTCTTGTTGGTCTCTTTATGTAGTTATCGAAACAAATACAAGACCAATGTTAGCTCATTGCGGTCATCAGACGTGACGTTGCGTAGTTTTTAAAGGCTTGGCTTTAAATCATTCTACGATAATTGTCCAGTATAAAGGGAAGCACTAAGGTCATCACTTAGAGCATATAGGTCAGCTACTGCAAGTTTTAAACTAGATATCATGCACTGATTCTGTCTACATACATTCGCAATATTCTAAAATATGAAACTAGGGTTATATGTAGCTATTTGGTATAAATCACAGACACAAAGAGTAAGGTATCAAAAGTTACGTCTCTTAGATAGCACATACTTTCATTAAGGGAACAAAAGTACGATGTTACCCAACATTAGCTTCTTAAGGCAACGTATGGTAGAGGGAGGCTTAATCACATAGTTTATGGATGCACTTTGTAAGATAATGAGTCAGAGAGGAAGTGCCACTGTAACGTCTGCAAGCAAAGGGGGCTAAAGCAGTCAGCTACCACCAAGGGCTATTTTTCAGTGCTTTCAAACTCCTCCTTTCTGTCGATCAGCGTGAGTCAATGTGTAGTTAAGAGTAGAAAAGACAATGTTCACGCTCATTTGATTTTTCTTTCAGTCTCCTTTTTATTAACGCTGAAGAAAACAAAACTGTCAATTGAAATAAAGCTTTGACAAGGGTAGAGGCCTTTTAACATTACGTTGCTTGACAGTATGGAAGCAACAATTTCCTTGACCACGAACATGGAGGACTTTTGGTAAAGTCATCTCTGTTAGTATTCACTGAAGACTCATTTACAGGTCAGAATTGATAGGAACGTATAGAGGAACGACTCCTGTTTACTCTCTCCATTTCTTCATTGACGTAAAAAAATATGGTAAGTCAATGATGATTAGTGTAAATAACTTATGTACGAAGAGGTAGCCTGTAGAGTTAGCCAAACATTCTACTGCGTAAGGATAGGGGATTTATTTTTGAGAATGTGTTAGTTTTGAATTGACGATAACAAACTTGTTATTGCTTTAATCAAAGAATGTGGAAGATGCTATAAAGTCTAATGAAGGATTCTAGGCGAATCAAAGCAATGTTGTAAACGATGTAAACAAAGCTGATAGGTCTGGTCTAAACTTCACACTGCGCGATTACTTAGTTCGTGTGATGTTATCAGCAACGACCACAATTAGTGCACAATCACTGAATTGTATTCAAGATACCAAATCTTTGCAACACGTTCACTGGAAAAGCATCTTGTAAAATACGAAGTTTAGTCTACTGTTGCCTAGTGAAGTTTTGTTATTATGTTTTTCTGAAGAGGCCTAAAGTAGGCTCCAACCTGTAGTTGTCGTTGATTGAGGAACAGGTAGCAACAGCCAAACTCTGTTAGAATTTGAGCTTGTACACTCGATCCCACATACTTCAGTCAGCCTGGAGTCAGTCTCTCGAATAGCTCATTTGCCTACTACATATATTTACAGTAGGTGGGTGGTGTTTTCTAGCATCTGATTGTCTCGCTGCAGAAGTATTTCATGTCTGATTTGCCTTCTGCTATCTTATAGTCTACAGAACAATTAGATAAACCTTGCTATCCAGCTTATCAAGGATTTCTGCCTTCAAGGTTGCTATGCTAATAGCAAAATTGTGCACAAGAAGTGTATCGGTATTTCGAGCTCTGCTTTCTTACGTGGTGTTAGTAACATCAAGACCACATCCCGTGTGAGCCAATGACATCACTGTTTAAAATGTGCAATCACAATCAATCCACAGGGCCAGCCAAGATATAACAAAGAACAACTCATACGATTTTTCAAATATCGCTACCTACAAGAACCTTATATTCGCTTAGTGAGGGATATGCAATTCGTCGAAACCGCTAATGGTTCAGATATTGATCTTATAATTAGTGACTCCGTTATCACTTTTTCCTTGTTACGAAGGTCCATGAAAGTGCTGTAAGATGAAGAGAATGCAGCTTCTTATCTACGCTATATTTAAGTTGTATCATCGTATTCGACTTGATTTCGAAGCTTCTATTTTCATATTTTTAATATTTCAGTATCAATACATTTTATGCATGAATGACGTAGCAGTTTGGTTGTCTCATTCTGGCCTCTTACCATTAGCTTCTCCGTCTTGCGATATAGTTTTCTTGGATTTGGCGTCGGCATGCCACTTCTGTTCATTTTACGTGCAAAAAATTCGGTCCTCTTCAATGAAATTTTGTGCCGTATACATGTGTACTGCATAACAAAGTACTGCTTCTAGTGCCTTACATCGATATCGATTTACACCTTGCGTGCATACATTTAAATTGAGACTTTGCTTATGAAAAACCATGACTACTAATGGCGCTAGTTGAAATCGAACCTGGGATTTCTCACACCAAAAGTTCTGACTCAACCACTGCGCTAAATAGTGCAATACATAAGTCAACAATACAGGAAGTCGAATCCGAATCCTCGACATAAACAGCAATATAATTTCCGTTTCGCTATCAGTTTTATCAGTGCCATTTCTGTATATAAGTACTCAGACATACACACTAGCAACAACTGAACACATAGGAACTCAATAAACATGAATGCTCATAATTCTGGTAGAGATGAAAGGCGGGACCACTCGTATCGAAAACGCCGGCTCCAACACTCCACTAAATAGTTCAATAGTTAAGTCAACAATACAGGACGTCAATAAATATATGCAAATACTCTTCCAATAAACATGATCATGTACGGCATAGGTGGGGGTCAATCACGTGACCTCTTACACCAAAACGACGACTTAACACTTCACTGTACTGTGCTAAACAGTGAACAAAGCAGTGGTTAAAACTACTAGCTACTCAAAATAATGTCAAGTGGAGAACGTTCGGCTACTGAGTAAATTCATGAATTTTTACCTCTTCCAGTCTGACAACTGTCAGTCTACACAGTTAAAATTTAAGTTAAATTTCTTCTTCACTTCTGAGAAGACATTCAGTATTCCTTTTATCAATGATCTTGAGTAACTCTTTTATGCCGCTGTGCCATAGTGGAAAAAAGTGTTCAAACAGGAGTCATTGTGGAAGTTGTTTTTCTCTCCAGCTGATTTTTAATGACGTGTCAAATTTACAATTGTAGGTGTTAAGTGTCTGATGACTGGGATCATGCTCCCAACATACTGCCTGTAACATTGTAAAGACTGAATGTAGATATCGGTGTTATTAAATCTCAAGGGTGAAACATCGTGGGACCAAGGGGTATCGAACCCACGGGCTCCACAGCTGCGCAACGTGCAATACCTTTCCACTAAGTTACTGTCTCATACCAAGGTGAGATAGAAATTTTGGATCTGATGTTGACATATGCAACAGGCAAGCTTTTGCAGTTTAGCCTCTCCTTAGTAGCCATTTTCATGAAATATGGAAGTTACTTGTTCAGGAAATCCACCTGTTATCATTATGATCGATGATAGAAAGATATTTAGATATACCTCAGGCATAGCACAGTTACCTAAGTTAGGAGATGAACGTTTATTTTCTGTATGCTGAGATCGAATTCTGAGAAAATGAGAGGTGCTGTCCCCTCCATAACGTAAGTACAAAGGACTTCATTCCTGCACTAAATTAGGGCTTTCTATCAACGCCACTCAATATTCAGATACTGTGAATTAAAACGGAAATAACAGGAAACATACTTTCACCGCAACATTTTCACCTGGTCACTGATCATAAATGGTAGCAAAGAGGGAAGTCCTTAGAAAACTATATAACTACTGGAAACGTTCACGAAATACGTTTGTTGGTCCTTTTCGAACTAACAGTGAACATGAACACGAATTCTGCTTGCTTCAATGCGGGTGGGGGGAGCAGTTTTCAGAGAAACACTGACTTCCGCTCGGAGTGTTCAAAACTAGATGACGCCCACGGTATATTCTTTAGATTTATCGCCTTCTTTGTAATGTTATTGTTAATCCAATTACGAATGTTTGTAAAAGGGTATGTTCTCATATAAAAATTTTGGGTTTGCTGAAGTTTGTCACTGTCCACTTCTGCTTAACGTTGGAAGAATGGCTGCCAGAAAGTCGCATGTATGGAAAATTCTAAATCTAGCCTTTTATAACTTTGCTGTACTTCCTGCTCCTGTTACAATCACCATGATACAGATAAACTATAGTTATCGATACTGGCCATAAGTATGTCCAATTCATAAAATTGAAATCTGTCCTCGCTGCTAGGCGCTGTTTACATATTGAATCGTCTCACAGAGAATGCCAGTTGCACAGGCCCCTTAAAACAACCCTTTCGAATTACAATCGAAAAGTGCACGTCGTAGCCAATACAGGCAATTGTCATTCTTGTCAGACAGGGTGTCTAATTTGAGAAGGTTATTACATGCATTGTAATTGTAATAGCACAAGCAATAGAAGTATACATGACGGCGATTGTCGTACTGATGGATTTTCCCGTCGATACGACGTATGAGATCTCAACTGTTCGATCAGTTGAGCAACCTACTCTGTGAATTAAAGTGAAAGTGGCTGAGTAGACCACAGTCACTTGTACCCTTGACATGTTCTTCAAGCATGTTCAGCGTGACACACATGTGTGACAAGGCTGGGCTATCCAAACACAGGTACAATCCATCCGACGGGCTTCTTGAATTTCCGTCTCCCCAATTTCCCTCACATGGACTGGGTGGGCCCTGTGATGATGGCAAAGAGAAGTTGTCAAAGCTTCCCAGCGCTGCAATCGAACCCGGGTCGGTGGCATTCGAAGCAAGCTTTTAGACCACACGGCCACACGCTCCATTGTCGTGATAGACGAAAAAAGGAACGGATCTTTCAGGTTGAAACGAGAGTACTTTCCAATGTCATCTTAACGTCTCCTCCACCATACAATCAAGCAACAACTAACAGAATAAAACTAACTTCACATTATTTATAGAATGATAACGTCAATGATGAAATGTTCATAGGGAGCTGCGACGATTACAACTAAGGGAACTGCGATGATAACAACAGTGATGCCGACACCGATGATGATAACACCAACGATGACAATAAATGTGGCACTAACCCAATGATGGGTGGGTGGGTGGGGGTGGGTGGAGTGATATCCTTGACGGCAATTGTCAGCTTCACATCCTTTACAACAGGAATCAATATTAGCACTTGAAACCGCTTTGCCATCATTATCATCATCATCATCCATATGATCTTTATCATGAAAATCAGCATGATGTTGACCACAGTGAATGTTACTTCCCGTTATCCTTTCCCCTTCAGTGAAAAGCTCAAACCTTCGAGATCTAGGTGTAAATCACTCCCAACTCCTTTCAATTGTAAATGACAGTTTGGTTATGCAAGAATTTGGCACATTGATTCTTTCCGACTTCAATTCACTAAGTAGAAAAACACAATCAGACATATCTATCGTGCATCCTTAGGTAAGATTAGCTTAACAGAGAACACAAACCCGAAATATCACATGATGTCATTTGCCTCCTCTTCTGAAGTTCAAACTCCAAGATCCACAGGCTCTCCCTTGTGTATTGTCTGAAAATGTCTTATCGAATTGAGCTAAAAAGAAGGCCAGAGTGCATTACATTATCGATAAAAGCACGATTAGTGATTAACCGTCAGTAAACGGGAAAGGCTCATGTTTTATCTTAAAATGTGCTTTATACTTTTGTTTTTTCAATGAGATTATATTTAAAGGCAAAGATGGGTAAGGCTGATTCTCTAGGATGATTCATTGTAAAGTCAAAGTGCTCTAAGGCGTATCGGAGTTGCTGCCCTTGAAAGCAGCAGTTTTGTTTACTTTTTGGTGCTATTGTTTTGTTTTCTATAAACAAGGCTATAGAAAGTACTCTGTGGTATCTGTATACTAAAAGAACTAATGCCTCAGATCGATAAGGTCATTATCACTCAGACAGATATTTAAATGCTGTCCCTGAATAATGATTTTCGATGAGTAGAAGCCAATGGAATAGAACCCCCTAAATGTAGCGCAGCACACCTCTTTGTTCTAATCTGAAAAAGTGCCTGTGGGTAAACTGAAAAACTGGATTGCTGTGATAAGAAAACCGTACTCAGGCTACCTGTCAATCTGATATGCTTCTCTAGAAAATGCTTCTTGAAAAAACATAGCAATCAAAATGAAAGTGGAGGTTGAGGCACATTCTCAACTTATCATGATTGAGCTTTCTTTTCTTATACAGTTATCAATGGTTTTTGAAACTCGCAGAAGGCCTTGCTTCTCGTTGATATAGGACAAGTTAGCCCATACAGCCCACTTAACTTCATGTAGCTGACATTTAGTTAAATAGTGCCTATCTCCTTTAAATAACTCTAAGTTGATATGACTAGGAGAATTGTTCAATGAGACAAAAACAGCCAGAACGATGGCGAGGTACTTTCTATTTCTTTACACTCCTTTACCCAAACATGCATGTTTGGCATGGAAGATCAATTTTGAGGCATACTTTTATGAAAGTACTAAAACGCATTGCCTCGGTTAAATAGAATCAAGAGATATGATTCGCGCAATGTAGAGTTGCATGTTAACTTTTGATATTTACTTTGCACATGAAAAAACTGGGTCTCTCGCTACTTACTTTATACTTATACTCATTTGGAATATCGGAGTATCACTCGTTTCGACGATGCATTAAAGAGAAACCTGTAATTTCAATTTCTCCTTGTAGGTGTCCACTTAAATTTTCAACTCCACATGTATAGATTTTGTACTGTGGATATTCCCTCCACCCTCCCCTTCCCCTCATCCGGTAACAGACGATGGTAGCTTTTCACTCTTACATGTTTGCTTTCTTAAGCTTGGACGTCCGTTGCGTAACCACAAGGTAACTGGGGACATGTGCCCCGAAGGCGATCTCGCAACTTTGTCCGACATTGACATTAAATTGCGGTTTGTCCAAAATATATGTTTTCTGCAGTTTGAAGCCATATATCTTGTAATCATAATTTGATATTTTATTATTGGAAGGAAGACCTGCATTGGCAGTTATTGTAAGGAACAGTATTCTTTAGGTACCTCTTACCTAATAGGGTTAGGAATAATTGTGGCTTCAATTTTACAAGTCTGAATGGTTTTGAACCAGGGTGTCGGTTATTGATAAATATTTTGCCCCCTCTAGTTTGAGATAGGTGGCTACGTCCCTAGTTGAAGTGCCGTTATTCATATTTTTGTAGATCAGCTTCTTGCGTACTAACAGGTATTTTTATACATCTGTGGACAGAAAGGACATTACTGATCCCAAGTGTCAGAATTTTGTTGACATATTTACTTTCAGAAATGAGAAGGATTGTTATTATCGCAATATTCTAGCTCTGTCCAAATGACGTGTACGTATATATTTTTTAATTTTCCTCATTTACTCATTTTCTATTGCAACAATAACTTCTTTTCAAAACATAAAAACACTTTCGTCAATATTTGTTGCCATATTAAAATTTCCACGAAAAATGTGAACTTCGCAGCTGCGAATGTAGTAGTACATCCCAGTCATTCGGGGTTTTAGTTCAAATATCAGTTCAAGATCTGCATAGTCTGCGGTATTATTAAAAGGAAAAGCTATGCATAGTAAATGGCCTATTAATGAAGTCACTGTTATAAAAAGTCACTAGTTACCAGTACATGTTAACCATTAATGAAGAAATAGTGAGGTATCTGCCTTTGGAATTACTCCCCAATTTATTTCAGTTTAAGTGTTAGTTTAATTCCTTGCTAGTGAGATTAGCGTAATGACCCTGTTTTCCCATACTTGTTGCTAATTGGAATGGGAAGGAAGAATTATACCTGTCACTGAGGGTGTCTTTCGTAGACATCTTTCTTAAGTGCTCTTTATGAACCCCGTGCATTATTTCGGATTATAACACAAAACATCATCATTGTTGTTACGTTCTATAAACATTAGTATAATCATTTGAACAGTAGCTATCAGTCTCGGTATTATACAACTAATAAGTTTATACCAGGCCCTTGGTCAGCCGCACCCATCTGGGGGGGGGGGTGCATCATCATCCGGTGGTAGAGGAAAAGTATTGAACTTGTCATGGAATCATTTTAACGGACGAAAACTTTTGCCGGGTGGGTATTATTCGCGAATTTACCCCTTGCCTACGAGCTTGGCCTGTACATTATCACTATTCGTTATTCACTGCCCTTTGAACTCCGTGTTTCAGAAATTAGCCTCCTTGTTGTACGTTTGTTTGTTGTTAAGGTATGATAATATCAGATAGGATTTTGATATTTCCATGTATGATTTTGTTAATAATTCGCAAGATTTTGATAATACTATATAATATTATGATAATATCAGAAAGGATTCTTATAATGTATTACAAGATTTTGATAATAATAGACAAGATTCAGTAATACCAGGCTAGATTTTGATAATACAATAGAACATGTTTGATAATATCAGCCAAGATTTTGATAATACCACACAAGATTTTGGTAATACTTGGCAAAATTGTTATAATACCACACACAGTTTTTTTATTACCTGGCAAGATTTTTATAATACCAAAGAGGATTCTCATAATATCTGACAAGCATCGATAATACCACACAAGATTTTGATAATAATTGGCAAAGTTTTAATAATACTAGACATAATTTTGATAGTATGATGCTTGATTCTGATAATATCAGACATGTTTTGGTAGTTCCAGAAAATATTTTGTTTATTTCAGGTAAGATTTTGATGTTTCGACGCAAGATTTTGTTAATAACTCGCAAGATTTTGATAATACTAGACAAGATTTGGTAATACCAGGCTCTGTTTTGATAATAAAATGCAAGATCTTTGATAATGTCTGACAAGATTTGATAATTACCACACAAGATTTTGGTATACTTAGCAAAATTTTGATAATACCACATTCGATTTTGATAGCACCAAGCTAGATTTGAATAATATCAGACAAGTTTTGATTGTACTAGAAAATTTCTTGTGAATATGAGGTAAGATTTTGATAATATTATACAAAATTTTGTGTTTACCTTGCAAGATTTTTGTAATACCAAAGAGGATTCTCATAGTATCTGACAAGATTTTGATAATATCACGCAAGATTGCGGTAATAGTGTGCAAGATTTTGATAATACCACATACGATTACTTTAGCCACGTGCTATATTTTGATAATATTAGACAAGTTTTGATAGCACTAGAAAATAAAATGTTTTTGAAAATAAAAGATTTTGATAATATATTACAAAATTTGTTATTACCTTGCAAGATTTGGGTAATATCTCGCAAGATTGTGGTAATACTAAGCAAGATTTTGATATAACCACAGATGATTTTGATAACACGATGCTAGATTTGGAGAATATCAGACGAGTTTTGTTAGTAGTGGAAAATATTTTGTGGATAAGAGGTAATATTTTTTGATAATACCACGCAAAATTTTGCTATTACCTTGTAGGATTTTGATAATACCAAAGAGGATTTTCAT
>JAAAKL020011164.1:0-13846 GCA_010016065.2 Carybdea cf. marsupialis auct. non (Linnaeus, 1758) | reverse complement strand
ACTAACAAACTTTTTTACTTACCTTTTCATTAGTAAAAAGGGACGCGTGATTAGTTTGTCCGTCTCAAGAAAGCGGGTTTTACTGTAGTGTTTCAAAAAATCTGAATTACTTACACCAAAATATCCATTCATGTAATAGTAATATTATGGCGTTTATAGCACCAAATTCAGCCTACGCAAAAAATAAAGGTATGTACCGATGATGGAAAATAATTAAAATTCAATAAGTTCGCATAATTTATTGCAATGACAAGCTTTCATTCATTTCTTTGACGATGCCACGACTCTGTTATAATCTTTTTTAAAAACTTCTAAATCTTTGCATGTTCCACAATTTACACCGACTCTGTTATGTCCATGTACCTATTTAAAATTGAAGCTTAAGAATAATCCTAAACCACTCCACAATCAGTAGTCAGGTTCTTACATGATATAATCCACGGTCATTAAGTAATAGAAAGTAGGAAGATTTAAATTTGTTCTGAAAAGCTGTCAGATGTTCAATTATGTTCCTTTTAATACAATGCATCTAATCGTCTTTCAAGGCACCTGCGTAGACGTTAGCAGGACTTTGAGCTTCAGATATAGTTGGAATATGGGAAATCTTAATTTTCATACCTGAGATACCAGCAAAACTGCATTGTAAAATCGATGTCAGAAAAGTTATTCACTTCATTACCAAAAGGTCAAAAGTAATAATCTGTAATAAAAAAGTAATAATCTGTAATAAAAAGGTTTATATGATGACGTTTAATGGTGAAGAAACTCTTGTGAAATATAAGAATTCGAGAAAGTAAGAATTTTCTAATGTGATTTTCGGGTCACGGTATGTGAAGCCTTAAGCTAATAGGAGAATTTTTACATTAATTCACTCTTATTTAAGCCTTTCAGCTATTTGTAAGATAGCAACAGTTGCTATTGTGGCTCATCACTTTTTGCATTGCGTGGTATGTGCCCTTACGCGCAATTAAATGCTAACATTAAAGCTTTTTGCATACGTTACGAGCAGATTCAGGCAGACTCATAATGGAAGACTGCAAACATTTCTTCAATTACATTAGTATTCATCAGCTATCATACCATATAATCAGTATGATGTTATATATTAGACAAGAAATCAGGCTAAACGGAAAAGTAGCACTAAATAGTGAAAAGTGTTATTGGTGACTTTTATTTTTACCGGCCAGCCAGTCTTCCTCAGATTACAGAGTTTAGGCATATAAAACTGTCGTTCTAAAGACCTTGTCGCATGACAATAATTTGAAAATTGTTGTCATTGAAGGTAAAGAGAAAGTTCGGGATTTCGTGCGTGTTACATGTGATAAAGGGATGCGCAGGCGCAAGTTAATGAAGGGGTGATCAATCATTTAAGAAAGTATGTTATACTGTGCCATTCATTATCACAGTATAATGTAGCTCAAGACAAGATTTCTCTATTGTTTTCAAATGAAATCAATAATGCTTTTGAGAAGGACATTACGATTAGTATTATAGACGGAATAGTTAAACTAAACATAGTGAAAGTTTATGGAAGTATTGATTAGTCAGCATCTATTCACAGTAATTTGGAGTGACGTAGGATTAAAGTAATTTTAGGTTTGTATCTTTCCACTTCCTTTATTGTTTCTTTCTCCATCTCTTGTTCCTAACAGTTCCATCTCCATCTTCTTCCATCTCTTGTTCCTAACAGTGTATAGTTTGAGCTGTTGAGCTCCGTTTATGGTATACTAGTTCTGTTGGCCATTACTACCTCTGCTCTTTCGTTTTCCTTTATTCTCCAGTATCATGACATCAAGTTCCTTTTCTTTCTAAATATATAACACCGTTTTCGTTCAGTGACTGCGTTCGATCTTTTCGTTATGTTTCAGACTTATTTTGTGTCATTTCAATCTTTGCACTTGTTTACCTTGCTCATGCGCTTTTATTTTACATATGTATAATTCTTGATGAAAGGTAAACAAGACCGTTACTCCTTTTAAGTAGGTGTTAATTGAATGTCTATTTTTTACTTTCTTTAATCTTATAAACGCAATTTTTTCAAACAAAGAGTTATTTCGAAACGCTTTAATGGTAATAATTATTAAGTAATACTTGCATAATTTTATAAACATAATAACATAATTTTACAAACATGATCAAATGAGCTCTTGATCATATCGCGTATACTTACACAATTCTACGGATGTTGAAATATAATATTTACCGGTTACCATCAAATCACGTTATGCAAAAACGTGATCACACAAATAACCAAATAATAGGAATGTCTTTAATATTTCAATGTCTTAAATGAAACGGAAGATACCAATACCACTTGATTAACGTATTGACGTAATAGTTGGTAGATTAGCTCATCCAATAAAAAATAACATTTGCATCATATGTTGTTCTCTATCGCTTGTTATATGCCAAAAGCATATGACTCTGAAGCAAAGTGGTACGCCTCTGTACATGCTCAGGCAATGTATTAAAGAATACCTTTAGCTAGTTGTTATAATTTCTGTTAACATCAAGAGGTTCAGATATGGACATTGACGAACAATGAAACGACTACAGGCGACATAGGCGTAGTAATGGCATGCATAAACCCCAAATAGTGTCAGTGAGAGCAAATATTACTTGAGGGTAAAATTCGATGACATAACTTGGACCTTGGTGTTAAAGGATGATAAGGCAAACCTATTTCTATTCTATCAAGACCGTTGTAAGTTGGCTCTGTTTAGCAGTATTTCTCCGAAAAGTTGTACCTTTGTCCCATTTCTTAACAAGAACGAGAGATACGTGTAATTACTGTCATATTATTTACAAAGGCATTTGCTTTTAACCATTGATTAACAGTATACACCTGATACACAAAATTCTACACTGTACAGTCCGCGTTTATAGCAAGGCACTCTGAAAACGACCACTTTATTTACAAAAGTGTTACAATAGGCGAAACCCTTACAATACAATGTTTAAGAAAAAGTCAACCTAAGTAATGGGCCTAATCTGTAAATGATTGAGCAAGAAAACTTGCAAGACTATGAATCGAACCGAATTTTGAATTGAATCTGTTGCGCTTTTATCTTCCAGGCAAGAATCAGAGGCTTCATTGTATGATAAAAAGCTTTTCTATTCATGCTCATCAAAGATAGATACAGAGTTCACATTGAACTAAATTATGACAGAGGAAACTTTAGGTATTATAGACGATAAGAAATTCCAACCAATTTCTTTTGCATGCGAATTACAATAGATTCAAACAAAGAGTAAAAAAGTGTGGCATGGGAATGTATCGTGTACTTGAATAGCTGAAAGCAGTCTAGTATCAATGACAAGTTCTTTTTGCCGGCATGAGAACGAAAAGGCAATTTCATTTATACTGCTTCTCAAATTTTTACATTCAAAGAGGAACGGGCACTTCACAAAATACTGAACATGGCGGTTTTGCTTATTGCACTACAAGGCGTGTTAAACAGAAGGTTTTCCCCTATGGTCAAATTTCTTATGCTACTGTGGTTCCTCTCGTTCGCTACGTTGGACGTTTGAGTTCTGACAATAGCCGGCTCATGTTATTTAGTTTTCTCACTAAGCCGTTGACTAGTCCTACCTACGTATTCAGCATCGCACTGACATTGAAATAAATATATAACATTACTTACATCTAGGGTAGCTTTAGTATATTTAACGGTAGTAGCCTGGATCGTAACACAAGAAGATTCAAACAGCATAGCCACCGTGCTATTACAACGTCTCACAGCAGTGATAACTGTTCTCGACGTAGACACTGAGGGAGAACCTAAACTTAATAATCTTAAATACACATGGCACGATTTTAAACCAAATAGCTTAGGCTTAATGTTCTTATGAAGAGCATTATCGATCACTTAATCTTTTATATGAATAAGGTAACCATTGCTCTTAAATATATTATGTAAGTGGTCAAACTCATCAACTTTTATCTGTGCATAAATTCCGGAAGGTAATAAGAATTCAATCCATTGTTTACAATTTTTCGACGCTTCAACATGGACTTATTGGTCTAGAGCAGGATTAAAAGATACCTCTGACGATTTTTCTTTTGCTGGCAATTGTTTCCCTGCTTTTGATTAAAATTTATCTTCTATCGCAGGGATTTCAAGATACTCGATGATTCTTTTCTCAGATTTCTTGTTTTAACTTACAGTGGTGAGAGATGTTGTGACCTCAAAACACATTCAAGACTATTATTGTCATATTTCTCAAGCCCATTTTCAATAACTGTTCTCATTTTAATGATTCCAAGTTTATTCATGAATTGGAAAACAGTCTGAGTTGTCTCTGTGGTTAAAGGGAAATGATTATGTAAGCCATTTAAGGAAAGCGAGCGGTGTCATTTCACTGGCCTGTTTCGGAAGCCCATATAATGACTAGCGTATTCGACGAACTGAATTTTTTTTCAATGTGTCAACAAATATAATCATGGTTAATGAAAGTACTGTTTCAAATATATTTCATACCTTAAGTATGCACCCATCTTAAAAATGTAAGTGCAAATTATAACGGAAAGAGTCATGTTAGAGTGGTAGAAAATATTTTGTGTACTTACAATGCATTTTTGTCACGATAAGAGTCGGATTACTTAGTAATGAATTAATTAAGGCATTATCTCTCCTTTACAAACGTAGAATTACCTCAAGGTATTGTAAATTTTATTTGCAAAAATTTTGCTTTCTTAGCCATATCTCGCCCAGCTGATAACAACCTGAGACTTCCACTGTGTGTCTATTTTCGCTGGTAATGTAAATTTCTTTATTAACATTATAGAGGTTTATTAAATGAGAAAAAAAGTTTCATTTTTAATTTTTCTTTACGTAAACGCTCAATCAATTGCTAAAAGCTATCAATCGTGTCACCTCTTACTGTTTAACTTGAAAAATATCTAAACTAAGAGCAATACTTATCGAGCAAGCAATGTTAGTCACAACGAGAAAAGGTCGCTGTCCCAAATTGTACGAAAATTTAAATAAAGTGAGTTCGTCTTGTGACTATCAGATGTTTCATAGCAATATGACATATATTTTTAGTGAGACGTCTGTGATAAGGTACTTTTTCAATAAAGTTTATCTGACAACATATTGCCGTGTTATGGCCTGTAAGAGATCATGTTCCTTCTCCCACTTATGTGGATGTTTAATTATAAACTGAAAAGTCTTCATCGGAAGTGTTTGGAAGCAATTTCTAATAATTTAAAATTCAAGTTTGTCAACTGAAAGGGTTCCCATTTGTCTTTGCACTGATGATTATTAATAATTTGGCGTTCGCTTTCTGATGAAAGTGAAACAAAGACTTTTCAATCTTACAAGAAAATTTGCATTTTAAAGTTGCGACGTAATTCCTGTATTTCTACTAATTTATTTTAACATTAAGAACCATATGGAACTAATACAGGTAAGGTTAAAAAAAATAAGAAAAAAATATTATAGAAGGAGTAATCTTGAGGATAACCGTAACTTAAAAATTGTAAGAGACGAAAGTCAAATAGATTGCTCTTGATCGTGTCACTTGGCTTCTTATTTGCAATATCGGTAACCTTTAAATCGAAAATGACGTTATAGACTGTCTAAGAAGCATGTGTGCTTGATAATTAAGGGTAAGCGGCAAACATTTACGGTGAGCAAAATAGAGACCTTTGAGCTAAGGCGAAGCTTAAATAAGGAATCTGGTATTTATTCCTTACTAAAATTACAGCCCTTACATATTAGCTTTGCAAATGAAATTCGAGCATACAATTCTTTTCTATTAATGTAGATCATGTTTAAGTTTCAGATCTATGATACTCAAAGTTCTGTGCAATGCAATTACGTATTTATTCAATACAGCCTTTGAATCTTATTAGAATTTTTTGCTGTAATTGGTTGTGTCATAACTTTGACGCATTGTATTCAGGCGTAAGCCTTTGTGTTACGTTCTCGCCCTTCCACCTATTTTATACCATCAACTTTAAGGTTAGGTACAGACCTCCTCTGCAAGCAATAAAAGGAATTTTGGAAGAGAGGGAGAGTGTAGTGTGCACATCTAAAAAGCTACCAATGCCAAAAAGTTATTAAAACTGTCATTTATTCTGGATTGAATCAAACATGACAATAAAAAGGCCTTTCTACGTGCTCAGCTCTTGATATGTGTCTTTTAAGTCTGGACCTTCACCCTAAATCGAATCTTCTAATGACTAATGCCGACATAAGTGTTATTCAAAATCCTTATTAGGATATCAACAGCTATTTCATGCATAACATTGTTGTACAGACTACTGCATAGGACTCATTGCGCCAGAACAACTTTTCCCTAGATAGTACTCCAATAAGTCATGTCATATAGAAGAAAACTGATGTACAGTAGAAAATGTACAAAAATGTACTTTATCAACGGTAGAAACTGAGATCACATTTTCTTCAGCTTAAGTAATACCGGCATATGTGCATCTAATGGTCAATGTTTTAATCGCTATAATAATGCCTTGGTATGAACCAATTCTAAATAACGAAGTTTTAGCATATTGATCGTTGCTTTCCGCCTTAACTTACCTGTCGATATTGGTACGATTTGTGTGTTTTGATCCCACTGGCCCTTAAGTCTCTTGATCTGTTCAATCTGATGACGTACTGTTATGCAAATACAAGAACCTGTATTGATGGGAGGATGCTGTGCAGCGACCTCTAGAGGATTTTCAGTAACCATAAACAGTGTTGATATAGACGTTGTTTATTTGTCACGTCAAAATTTAAATGAATCTTATACGATAGTGTTAGAGATTCTAAAGCACATTATTAGGTATTAAAAAAATAAAATTTAATGATTAAGCATTTCACATTACAAATGTCATGATAGCTTTCACATTTTTTCCTAAAGAGTTCCTATTTACATCTCCAGTAATGATAAAACAGGATTTAAACTAGTACTCATGACTCGTTTTCGACCGATTCCAATGCCTTACCATGAGCCCTATCATTATGAAACTACGTGTATTTGAGATTTAAAAATTTTGCATTTTGTTTTGTATATGACTTTGCTTTAGTTCTTTTTTGTTTCATAGCCTTAATTATAGTTGTACTTACGCGATGTGAATTTTCGATTGCACCAAATAACTCGTATGATTAGAAATAGTTCATTTCTCACCAGGAGTCCACATTCGGGAGTAGATGTATCATCTTTTTGTTTAACTGCCATAATATTTTGATGAGTACACTCGATTGTTTTTATGGTAAGATGATCATGTTTATAGTTTACATAATCCATACGAATTGCTGGCTCCTCCTCATTCCACCGCCTTTCATTGGATACATTCATACACTTACCGCAGCTGAAATGCCCACGCCCATCGTTCATCAAACTTTTAGCCAAAAAGACTTCCGATTTGCCAATTCTAGCGATAGCTATCTGGTGTTGATGGAAGGTTAAGTGAAAAATGAAACATAATTGGCTATTTACGCTCCAGCATATCGCTTACAAGAGGCCATGAGTACATCCGGACTAATGTGGACAAACTTCTTTTTCTTAAGGGATTCACTGAATAAAAATAAATTTTGAGAATTACTTTTCTAAGACGCTAAACATAGCCAGAGAGAATAGGTTAAAAGATCAAATGAACTGCAAGAGAAAATCCGCTTCATCTTGCTTGGTACTTTCAGAAACAAGTGGCCCGTTCTAACTGTACATTTGCATATAAACAAAAAAGAGATAAAATTATCTTTGCGGAATTTTAAAATCCGTCCTTTGAAGTTAAAATATCGATCAATCCCAACGGTTAGAATGAGCAAGTGGTCGAGAGGTTCAATGGTAAACTTTGCTTTTTAAGCCAGGGATAATCAGATATGATGTTAACTGTTATCGTTTCTTATTTATTCATTCTCACCGTTAATCAGTTATCGAGTTGACATGCTTTTTATTTATATGCTACCGGAAAGTATTCACTCGTAATGATATTAAACAGTTTTGAGAGAATAACATCATTTCTCATCCAGCTTTAACTATATTTGTTTGACTTACACCTACGTTTTTCTAAACAATGGAATAAATCTACAATAAATAGCACCCATGCTGCTTGCTTAAGTCCGTAGAAATTTAAGAGTTATGAAAGCTTTTTAAGGCTGACTAAGATCAAAGACTAGTAAGAGCTGTTTGCGATTTTGTTTTCCATCCACACGGAAATACGAACACGACTAACAACATTTGCTTTTTTTAAACTAGTCAAAACAGATTCATTTTGCATCAAAGAGCTGTGTAGAGTCTAAAAACATTCTTCCTCGAGTTTAAAGAAAGACTTTGACTGTAACCAATAAAATTGCCATTAAGAATTTCATTTCTTTTATTACAGTAGGTCGACTTTACAACCTGTTTCCAAAATACTTAACTGGTGTTGAACATGTGTCAATATCCAGCTGTTAACGCCAATTGGTACTTAGTTTTCCCCTTATCGCGATTTGAGCCTATGAATTTCTCAAGTTATGTTTTTGTCTATGATTCAGAAAAATTCTACTTATTAGTTTTCGAACATCTTTTCCCTCTTGTTCACTTGCTCTATTACGTTGGTTACTCAAATTGACTAATTTCTGACATATCTTCAACCGATTTCTTACTATAAGCCCAACATCGATGATGTCCAAACATGCGTTGTCCACACGGAAGGCAGTTTTAAGCAGGTGATTCGAGATAGCGATGAACAAAGTGCTCTTACAAGTTTGAAAAATTATACAGTGGACACTTACTCGAATCCATGCATCAGAATACCTCACTTAAAGGTAACATAACGAGCGAGAGGTGAAAGTCGCTTGCTATAATTACGTGTAGTTATATTACTATATGAACGGATTTTGCCCTTGCGGAAGGACTTCAGTCGTATGAACCGCTCTTTGAAAATGACAAGAACTTGAGGTGTATACATTTGTAGGGCGAGAAATGTGAGTGTGAAAGGTTTTGTTGTAAAACTAATATGACATTGCTATGGATTTCAACTCATCGCATTCCTATTTGGGAACAGATATGTATTGATATTTTATTAGTGTGACAGATTGATCAGCTTACCTTAATTTTCTCAACATTTATACTCGAGGACAACGATTCTGATATTTTGGTTTTGAGGAGCCCTATCGATATTAGATAGATACGCAAAGTTTAATTTGGCAGATTTTGGATCTCAACACAATAATTTCTCTAGCTGTCTCACCTTACATCGCAGCAATGGTATATTATCCCGAAAATATCTATTTTTATTAAGAAAACAGGAGTTCGTGTGAAGCATCTCTATGATGGATAGTACTGCGGGGAAAAGATTTCAAAATAAAAAGCACCTTAAGATTGGAGTTGAGGTAATAGAGGACAAGCTTGACGAAAGTTCAACACAGTCTAATTCAAATTTAACACAGACACCAAGTATTTCGATTATTCCAGCTACACCAAGGACTCCAATATCGCCAGCAGCTACCAAATCGGACATCCATATGGCAGTAGGTAATGGCAAAGTAAAGAGGCACTCTGATCCTTTTGCTGTATTCAAACGTATCTTTCGTCGCCAGGAAAGTAAAAACAGGTCTAAATCATTACCTAATCTAAATGATTACTCTACGTTAGCTGTGGTATCGAAGAATGATAAGCGAACAAGACAGAGAAGCAGGTCGCGAGGAAACGATTTTTCTATTAACTTGCATGTTCAAGATAACGATTATAACATGAGATGGTACAACGAAAATGCTTTGATAGACAAGAGAATTGCTGCTTTTGCAAACGACGAAAGCTTTGTGCAAAAATATTGTAAAAAGCTCAACACTCCATGGAGTTAGAGCAAACGTTTTCATACTGCAAGGCTCTCTGGATGACGCGACATCGAAAAGGGATTTCAGTTGCATTGCATTCAGTTTGTCGTAAGTTTGGGTTGAATAAGAAACAGATTTTTAGCTTGTATATCTTGGGAAATGTCACACAGAAACAAATTGGTTTTACATAAAGGTATTAAGTAAGCGTGTAGGAGAAAATTTTGAGACAGATGAAGTTGACGGATCAGTGCAGGTGGTTATATAAAGGTTCTCTCTATTCTCTGTGTAAATGTAGCAAAATCGTGGACTTGGACGTATGGAATTCTTAAATTTTATGAAATAGATTAGCCAGACAGAAGTAAAGACAGATGCGGTGTCAGTAATATTTTCTATTTCACAGTTCTGTATTTAAAGTGACAAGGATTAGATTTTGGACGTGATCATTAGTATTCGTTTGCATTATACAGCACTATACGTTTTCTGAAGTGATTAATATAGCAAAGCAAGTGAACATGGTTATTTCTATGTTTAATAGCCTTTAAGTGTAACTTTATTAGTCTCTTGATAACCATTTAAGTGATGATCAACACAGAGTGGCTGATATTAATAGATAGGTATATTGCATAGAAACTGAATGCTAGACTGTATTGATAGGAACTCCACTATACCATTGAATGCTCGAATTAATACAAAAAATAAAAGTTGCTATTTCTATGCAGCCATGCACATGTGTGTATATGCTCTTGTTCTTGTTATTGAAAACAAATTAGATAAAGAAATACAGTTTTGAGTTAATACTCATTAAAGTTTCGAGCGGTTTGATCCTATCATTTTACCACAAATCCCACCATATTATCAGAGATACTTTCATTCTAAATGAACACAAGAGTTGATTATCCTTCAAAAGAATAAAAGTGTGGCCGCAAATACATGTATGACTCATAAGGAGACAAATAAGCCAAAATGTCATAAATGTAGCAGTTTGGCTATACTTTGAAATATGCTATACTTTAACGATCAAAGTACATATGTGTTAGAAGACTTTAAAAAAAATGCTATTAAGTTATAATTGTCAAAGCTCCCTATTTGTGGAAATTTCTTTTTCACTAGTAGAATTTATCAAAGAAATAAAGAACTTAACTAGGGTGTAAATAAACCGTTCAGAGATTTGCAAGAGAGTAACATATTGAGACTTAACTCCAAAACCGGCACATCTTTGGATAGTACTCTTTAATCCTATTTGCGACATAGTGGCAGAAAAACTTTTAGTGCACTTTTACATTGATGATCACGTGAAATGAGAAGAGTAGATTATGTACAATATATGTACGTAATGATTTAGGCTTCTAATCTGCTCAAATAGGAAATCGTCTTGTACTCAAGGGTTGGATAAGTATTCTTTTAGTCAACTGTTCGATTAGCTACAAAACAGCGAAACAAGTGACTTACGGTTGATAGATGGAACAAATCACACGCAGAAATTAATTTTACGTATTTTTATATGCTTGTTGAGAGGTACAAGGAATAACATGTGCAGTACTCTAGTACAATTTAGTATTGTAATATGTGAAGCTGTAATTTTGTCTGCTTAGCTGCACTATGGAATCATATAGTGTAGTCTACCTTGATAGGATATTTTGCTACGATAAACTATCCTGTGCTATGCTATGCTATACAAAACTTCACTTAAAGTATATAACACTAACATATGCT
This sequence comes from Carybdea cf. marsupialis auct. non (Linnaeus, 1758), assembly GCA_010016065.2. Classification (NCBI taxonomy): domain Eukaryota; kingdom Metazoa; phylum Cnidaria; class Cubozoa; order Carybdeida; family Carybdeidae; genus Carybdea; species Carybdea cf. marsupialis auct. non (Linnaeus, 1758). The sequence goes on along the minus strand of JAAAKL020011164.1, from coordinate 2,363 downwards.
TTGTTCTTATTTGCTATGATATGCTATATTGTACTATTCATTGCCGTACCTTATTTACTGTTATACATAACTAATAATTCCCAGGATTATCCTTACATTACCGATTACACAACTTTAACATGGCGTATGTCTAGACTTCCACTAACGTGGATTTCTTTTCTTAAGACAATTTAAAACAAGGATATCTCGACACTCAATAGCATCGTATACGGAGGATAAAAGCATAATATGATAATTTGCATTACAGTGACTTTACCAAATGTTCGTGTTTAGATGTTAAAAGGAGAGACAGTTTAAGCATGAAAATTGCATCACTCTACAGCTACATTCTATTTCACAACACTTTTATCAACATATCGTCAGATATATACTCTTGCGTTTTAATCATAAATATTACTCAGAATGAATAGTCGAACGTAAGGGGTAGAAATCACGAAAATATGATTTAGTGCCACATCACTGTTTCACCTAACATCGTTTTATGTAAGACGAATGGATTTATATTTACCTTCTGTAGTAAAATTAAATGCTTCTCCTCGTGAGTATAAGAATATTTGCAGTGAGTAATATTAAACTAAAAGCAGTAAGGATGAATCCTTTAAAGAGCGTTACATTTTAAATTTGCACTATAAACCAACTATTTAAGAAACTTAAAAGATGTGCAAGATAAGCAAATGTTGACTGATAGGAAAATCAACTTGTATATTATTTTTAAATCTTAATTATGTCTCAGTTAGATTACTTTCACCTTTAAACAGAGGTACAATATTTTCCACTGTTAATTTTACATGGCGAATGTAAGGCGAAGGTTTTTCTGTTCCTTACTAGAGGAGAAGAAATAAAAAATAAATAAGCAAATAAGTAGCATAAATGGACAAAAGTTTCGTTAAGTAACAATGAATACTTGATTCGTTCTGGAGGCAACGTATAAAATTGAATCCCTGCGGTTTTCCCTTTCCTTCTCTTCCTTTTCCCTTAGTTTTACTATCGAGCTATTGAGTCCTTAATCAAAAGGTCTTCTTCCATCAGGCTATTATGTACTCTGTCATATCAAAGATATTCAATTTATCTCTTATCTTTATTGGAATCAACTGCAAACACATGATTACGAAAGGCAAGTGCAATGTTCGTGACTCCAGTGACTTAAAACATCCGCCATTATACTGAGAAACCATCTGTAGGGGATCAAAGTAATCTTTGTCTGCTTCTAAATATTTTGAATCAATGTTAGTGAAAGAAAATCAAGTTTTGTTAATGAAAGTAGTGTATAGATCTCTCTCAGATTTGCAATAGAGATACTATTTGTTATGAGCTTGGTGTTTGTATAGTATCATTGAAAAGTTACACTAAGCGACAAGCGAATAATGTGTTGCATCAAGGATTTAAGCCATTAATAGGTTGTAAGACACAGTTTGCAACCAAGTGTGTATCACATATATGTACAACGTTATGCTTTTCATTGTATACACAAACTAAAACTCCAGAAAATGCTGCTCAAAATAGGTTTAAATTGGTTAAGGACTCCTTAAACTACACCACATATTTTGTTCCTAGTCGTTCAAAAATTTATTGCTTTTCAAAATAACTTAGGCACGTGAAAGGATTGGAACTGCAAGTAAGAGGATAAGAAACATCTTATTATCTTAGAGTAATGCTAAGTGGTTTTACGGTACCAGATATCTCTTATGTGTGAAACTCTAAGTCTATTTCATACCAAATCTGAATTTCTTTAGCAACGGACATACGGTATTTGATACTTTTCTTTGGCAGTTTTATCGATACCATCTAAATCGTAGAGAACAGACTTTTAATGATTTCCTAGCTTAACATACAGACAAAACCAAATGCAGGAATAGGTAAGCTATAAGACATCTGTTTCCGAAGATCACAATGTTTCAGATAACTTTGGCTAATGCTGCTATAGGACACCTAATGCGAAATGTACTTTGCTAGAATTGCCAAGTTATATTATTATAAAAATTTTCTTGCCAAGATGTACTTTCCTAGAATCCCATTGTGAGAGTAGATACTCGTACCCTAACACTAATCCTAACCCTAATCCCTAACCGTAACCCTAATTTGATTCTAGGAAAGTACATCTATCATTAAAAAGTCCTTCAAGTAAAATACATGTCTAACAATTCTAGCAAAGTACATCTCTTAAATTCTAGCATTTGACGCATTCCCACCTAATGTGTATTACATTGACAATGTGTTCCGCGTCCTGCTGAGCAGCTCCGCATCTTGGGCACCCAGGGGAATCCAACATTCCCCGTTTGTGGAGGTTTTTTGGCCGTTCGCCCGTGCCCAGATATAAGCCTGTTTGAAGTGACCCACGTTTTTCTGTCTGCCACATGGAACCC
>JAAAKL020011163.1:0-13846 GCA_010016065.2 Carybdea cf. marsupialis auct. non (Linnaeus, 1758) | reverse complement strand
TATGTCCATACCATCGCACCCTTCTTTGAGCGGCTAAAACTGAGACTGGAGCTTGTTGCGTCCGCTCACGTAGCTACCACCATCGGATTCCTTCAATTCTTCTAAGTGCTCTACTATCACAGCCGTTCAAAAGCGATGTTGAGGTTTGGTTAAGTGGCCAGGTTTCGGAGCCATACAATGGTACCGACAAGACAGCGAACGATAACAACTAAATACTCCTACAAGGGCGTTTGATATAGTCTAGGCTGGAAAGAGGGAATAAATTACGACAAAACTGTGCCCTTAAACCTCTTCAACTAACACTAGGATATAGACCAAGCATTGTGAAACTTCTATCCTAATGACACCACTTCTACTTCTATACTCTAGGCAATCCCTCATGTGTTCTTGGTTATCCGGTATTCCTGATTGAAAACCAGACGGAGTAGTAAAGAACACTTTTTTATGCTATAAAAAGAAATCCAATTTTCAAGTGACATTGTCTGGTTATACTTAAATCTTGTCGCTGATAAAGAAACCGCAGCTGGACACTCCTTTCCACAACTTCACTCGATAACAAGAAGTGTCTTCACCCGATTTCCAGGAAGCAAACCGCAAGGTTTTTTTGTGATAATATCTAGTGAATCCAATACGCCTCTCATTGCCACTGTTTGAACAGATATAGAAGAAGAAGGCGGTTAACGGCATTCGGAAGCAACACGTACACTCTTCCTTAGCTAGCTACCACCTCATTTTTGGTAGGGTTGGGTGCCACTCCTATCATGGGTGAAATGTTGATATCAAGAGCCGAGACAATGCTTAACAGCATGAGACTATGAACAGCTTAACCTAACATGATTAAGATTCTGATGATCACTATTAGTATTTGATTTATCATCGCCAGATACTACCTGGATACCGTATGATTTTCAGTGCTGCTACTTGTAAGTACATAACGTCACAAACTCGTTTTCCTCCAACACCAGATGTTCTTCTTGTACTGACATGCCGTTTCCCCTTTATTGCAAAATACCGAATGGAATAGATATGGACTTTCCACAGGTTAATCAGAGGAGTAGCAATCTTTCCATGGTCGAGTCACTAGCCGCAAAGAGGATTATATAGTCTTACCAAACTGCCATCAGATATTTATTGCTTGCTTCCTCTGATCATACCACAACCTCCATTCCTGTAGATCGCTGAAAATAAAGGATGGTCCTACATAGGCCATAATGCTTTCACTTATATAATTTAAGGCATTTTTGCGTTAAATAACAAAAGTAGCCTTTTCTTTGAACTACAGCCAAAGTATGAAAGTAAATTATGACTGAATGCCAGTCTCTTGTTATTAGAATTCTAGTTGCTGGACTGTCCAACAGCTTCAAGTGGTGCGTCAAGCTGCAGGTTCGTCTGGTCCTCCACGTTTAAGTCAACATGTAAGTGCATGGGATACAGTTTCCTACGCGTAATCAATTAAAATATCTTAGTTGGAAGATCGCTAACCACGTTTTATCTTGTTTCCGGCGTTTCAAAGATGTCCGTACCGCTGCGAGGTCCAGGAATGTAAAATGAAAACAATGACAGTTGGTGGCAGAGCAAAACTTGTGCAACAAGCCACATATCTGCCTTTGCTTACTTCCCAAAATGAGAACTCAGATCGACAAGCCATGAATGTTGCTTTTCCAGTCATGTACTTTATTACTTGCAGGTCAGAAAAATGCATGAACAAGAGAATGGAATACAATCAACATATTCACTTCTGTTGAAAGGAAGGGCGAATAACTGTACCTTTTGCATTTTAAATTAGACTAAAATAAAGCAAGATTAGTTTAACGCAATTAAGCTTTATTGAAATATAGTGGGTTTCAGCACGTTAATAATAATTGTAGGATAGGGATCCTGGCGTTTATACATTTCTTCCCCCAGCACAGAGAAGTCTAGACGTTAGTTCATATGGTTGTTGCTGAGTATTGTCAGACTCAACTTTAATCCATGTCAGTGCCTTACAAGGCGTTGTCGCTATATATAATTTGTGACGTAATGCGTAGCACGAGGACCGGACCAACAGGGAGTAGCTTAAAGCACGTTGGTAAGAAGAGCAGCAGGCTGCGAACAACTCTTCAAAATTCGCTTTTTATTCCGTAGTTTGATAGTCATGGTTCATTGCTTTCGTGGGACCTTCAGGAGTGACTCTGGGAATTTATGAGGGTAGTTACCCTTGTGGCATTCGTACAACATAAATCCAAGGAAAGAAGTGTAAGCTAAGCGTCCAATGAAGATAGGAAAAAGAGTGAGATAAAGATGTACACTCTATTAGTGACATATTTAAGTTGGACTGCTGGACCATGGCACCCCCTCCCCCGTCTAACCTTCGTAAAAGAATAAAGGAACAAGTAAAGAAGGGTTTTTATATGGCACTACTGTAAAGAAATTTTGTGTAGAGACAGTGGTGGTTTTAGGGTATGGCGGACAGGGCGGTAACCCGGGGTCCCGCGCTCAAGAAGGGCCCACGCTTTCACGTCAGAAGAATTTTAACGTCGAACTCTCTTTTTTCAGAAAGCCTTTTCAGTAAGTTGAAAAAGGATGAGGAATCACAACTAACCGTCTATTTGGGACCTTTGAGTATCACAGCAAAAATGTCAGTGCGTCAGCCAGTTAGTCAGTCTCTCCTTTTTTTTTCGTACTCTTCGATGTATACACACGCTGCATTTCATACAAAAACTATGGCACTCGATAGGTACTGTGAAAGCCCCATCATATGTGAGCTATATGGTATAAGACGATCATGATAATAATACTTTTCTTTAATAGGGCCCCACATTAGAAAAGTACCCAGGGACCCACAGGTCGGAAAAGCGCCCCTGTGTAAAGTATCGCTGTATGCAGCTGAAGATAAGAACAACGTGGAAAATGGAAGAAAGGAGATCAGAAGCTTATGGAATGTGGTTATGGTGAAGAATGCCTAGGATAAGCTGGGGTTGATAGAATTATAGAGAAAAAATGCACAGAAGGTTTGGGAAGAAAGGGGGATATTATCAAGAATAGACAATCAACAGAGTGGAATAGTAGTAAACAAATACGAGGGATGAGAGTTTGCTGAAACTGATAATAGATAAGGCATTTGTGGGAAATGGACCCGTGGGAGAGAAGGAATGGGATTAATCTCTACATGGACGAGTGGATGCTGAGTTCAAGGAAAACGACTTCAATCGAGAAGTCTAAAGGAGACATAACATTTTCCGAGGGGCAAGAACAAATATCGAGAGAGAGACAGGCCACTTCATCGATTATTTCATTGTCCGATGCAACACGCAAGAGCAAGTCCTTAGTGAGATCAAAGATTATAAAACTATGTTTAAAACTGAGCTTTAAAAGCTATGGTAAGATCTACAAGCGTGGAACTCAACTATTGTATCACCGCTACCCTCACAGAAATCTGCACAAATGCACCCTTTTAGACCTGAAATCAAAGAACCGGAATAACGAAATAAACTGTAACTCAATAAGGACACAAAGTACTTCTTTATGGGCATCAAGATTTAACTATTCCCTAAGTGAAATTACAACATATAAAATATACTACAACCGCAAACAGCACAACTCCATCCGACATCTTCTTTAAAAGAAGCGAAGCGCGTACTACTACTGCCAGAGGACAACGTCTAATCAGAGCCTCTCAGGACGCTCTCATGTCCATCCCCGGACATTGTATCTTTGAATGCTAAAGATTGATGGAGCAAAGTAACGTTAACTCTGCAATTGGAGAGTAAAGGTATTTAAAGATGTCCGTTTCCTAAATGGCTTGAACAATTTTTACACATGACGATTCCTATTATTTGAAGTTGTGATTAAACTAGCAGTTTCAGTAGTCACAGAATCTAATCTAAAGTGTACAGCTTCTGTGAGGAGCCCAACGTGGCCTTTTGACTCCATGGGACTGCAAAATTCACTAAATTCAGTTAGCTGTTACAGTTTGCTGCAGGAGTAACCAAGAAAGATGAAATACTGATCACACAGTCTCACGGTCTATTGTTTAACAATCGTAATTGGTACAGAAGTATTTAGGGAATTGCATGTAGTTTTTTCTTAACGTGCATAGTATAAGTGACAAAATCTCCAATATAAACTGCAATACAAAACGACGAAAGCAGTGTCCAGGATAGAGGACGACATCTCAGTGTTGGGTAGACAACAGTTTCTCTAAGGCTCTTAAGTCATTTATGACTCAACGAGAGAAATTAATTGCCACATTGTCATAAACTAGCAATTTATAATAAAGGCACAAGTTCTGTGACGTGCAGCAAGAGTATTTCTTCCTAGGGGAAGCGATTCTCCATTACAAAATCAGCTTTCTTCGAGGCGTTATATGGATAAATAACTATGTATGTATATATCATAGGCTAAATAAGATCATTCATGATATTGTTACAATGTTTCATTATATGCCAGCTAACCTGTATCACCAATTTAAGTCATGCATACTTTGTTTTTACAGCATATTGTTAGATGGGTTGCAAGAATTTTGCTTTTTATTTGAGTCACTGACAAGAGATATGAAAATAAAAAAGTTTTGAGAAAGCTACTGAATGGTTGGGAGAATCAGTAAGATTGATCCTTTATTTATATATACATAAATATATTTGTAAATATCAAGAAGAACAAAAAAGAAAAGTCTCTGGAATTTTGCTACTCAAAGTTTGAGTAGTGAATTTTCAGAAGCTTTTCTTTAGTTGTTCCCTTCTTTTATGTTGCTCTACATCCATGTATTAAGCACTTCTTACAGTAGAAGTGTTAATCTTTACTTGGATGAATTCGTGTATATATATGTAAATATATATGGAGCCACAATACTCTTGTGGATAAGTTCCTTGCCTTAAGCACCAGAGGGTCAGGGTTTAATTCCGGGAAGGGCCATTGGTGAGGTTAGGAGAGACATCTAGTCTTAAAATGCTCTATAATTCAAAACCCCCATGTACATGGGTACTACCCTACACACAGTGCTAGCAGGGATTGAACCCAGGATCCCAAGATTGAACCCAGGGAGTCAGTCCCAAATTCTTGCCATCACTAGCAGCCTAACTTTTTTCCTTTTGCTATTAGCTTCATCAGTGCCATAGATAAGTACTTAGGCAGACACACTAGCAATCATGAAATACTTAGTATAGAACTCAATAAACTCGACAGACAGGTATTGATTAGCCCACCCATTAGCTGGAAAGAGTAATGGCTCTGGCTTGAGTACATATGTATGTGGACTGGAAAGGTAAAATAGAATTTACTATGCATATTGGAAGAGTTATAGGGCTTGAATTCTTGGAAAAAATACAGAGACTTGTGTAAAATTGAAGTGGATTTTTCTGCCAAGGCTACAAATTGTTTTACATAAATGCTTCCAAGCATATACTATACCACACATAGCATGACTAACACTGCATGGGGTTCCACTTAGACTTAGATGTATATGTGATACAGGGGGGAAAGCAACCACAAGAGTATATAAACTATTTCATTGCCAGAGGATTTATGCTATTGGTTGTTGAGAAGCAATTTAAAGATGTTATGTGTTGTGTTATATAAACGACTCAAGACAGGAGTGTGGTTCATCAGTTGTATCCATCAAGATGGTGGCTTATGCCATATATAGTAATACATAATGTTTGTTTCACAAAAGTACAATAGTGTACTAGACTTATAGTCTGTTTCAATATTATGGTAACACTTCATTATGCAGACCACTAGATCCCAAGCATGCCAAACATGCCAAGTTAAAACAAATTATCAAAGCAAGTCATTAATACTTACCTATAATCTTCAACTGGCAGAGATAGACTAAAGTAGAAAAAACTAAATTACATATTGTTCAGGGCAGTAAAGAACTAAGAAACATGTTTCCTTATGGTACCATTTAAGTTGGTTATCAGGGGAGTAAGAATCTCAAAGAATTTCTACATATTTCATTGATTAGAAACAAGATTCAATAGGAAGTAAAGAGTTGTAACAAGTGTGACATTTGTAACAACTTTTTGTCAATAGATAATGTTTTTAGATAATATGTTCACTCACTAACAGGCATCAATGTTTTGAAATAATATGTAGGATCAGCAACCAATTTTAAGAATCATGTTTTGACTACTTAAGAGTGACATCAAAACTGAGAAAAACCATTGCAAGGTAGCAAAACATTTTTGCAAGATATTCAAGTATTTGAAATACAATTAACAGGGGAATATATATTGACACTAACCTATGGCAGCTATGAAATTTGCTGGGAAGTGGAATTGTTTAGCGTAAGGCATGATATAGCCACATCGATTGGTACGCCAAAAATAGAAAAGGATACCAAAAGTAGCATGTGTATTCCTTCATGTGGATTCAAACAGTATAAATAGAATGTACGTAGTAACATAGAAGAGTATAAAAGATGTAGCTCAAAGTCTTGTATAAGTAACCTGACGAAGGGAGTGAAAATGACATTTTATTGTATTTTTGTATGTACTGTGACTTGGCTCTTTGCATTGTATTATTTACAATACTGTATATGCTAGATGAAATTATTCAAAATGGTAAATTGGAACAACTGTTGTAACATTTTTAGAATTAATATCTTTTTTATATGATTATATGTATATAATATACATAGTACCGTAGCTTGTCAATTGTCTAGTTTAGTGTATTATGGGAGAATCATGATCATTTATGTTAGCACAATCCAGTATGTTCCAATGTTAAAGGACTTCCTGAAGTGATTCCTTAAATTCTGTATTATACCCATCAATGTATACCCTTTGATTACCAGGTTAGACCCCTTTATACAAACGTAACTTTCAGAATAAATATCCTAAACTGGATATGGAGATGCCTGCGGAGAAATTATATTGTTGCCAATAAGTAAAAGTACAAATAGTATTATGTACATTATGTGTGTATGTATGTAACGTTATGTATGTATGTATGTATGTATTATGCCCTGGGTATGACTGATAACGGCATCTGGTGGTGAGACCTCAGTTCAGAAAACTCTAAGGTTGTGTGGAGTGTGGAGCCACCTCTTAGTCACCATTGTCACAGCCTTGGTACAACATCTCATCTAGGAGAGGGAAACTCTGATTTAAAACCTGCAGTCAAAATGGTCACCAGTCATCTCGCTACAGCTTGTCACTGGATTTCTGATCATAGAAACTTAGATAGTGGTATATATGTTGTACAAGCCTATGCCACTTCAATCCAAAGACATACAGATGTCTCACCACTTTATCTTTATCTTATTGCTCTCAAATTAGAGCACATCAACAACAGCAGGAAGTGGAGATAACTGATAGAGACAGTAATCAACATGTAGAGACAGTAAAAGATGAATTGTGAAACTCAGAGTAGCAATCTTTCATATCTCATCTTTTAGGGTCTCTCTCTATTGCTCTGCATTTATGTATTGAGCACTCTTGTATATTCAGATAATCATTCTGGTTATAGTTATATATATGTATGTATTTAAGTATGTATGTATGTATGTATGTATGTATGTATGTATGTATTTATGTATGTTTGTATCTATGTATGTGGAGCATGTGGGTGTGTGGTCTAAAAGTTTACTTTGAAATCCATTGATCAGGGTTCAATTCCAGTGCTGGGAATCTTTGACAACTCCTCATTACCGCAGTCATGGGGCCCACCCAGTCCATGTGAAGGAAATTGGGGAGACGGAATCTCAAGAAGCCCATCAGATGGATTGTACCTGTGTTTAGATAGCCCAGCCTTGGCACAGATATGTCATGCTGAACATGCTTGAAGAAAATATGAAGGGTACAAGTATCTGTGGTCTACTCAGCCACTTTCACTCTAATGCACAGAGTAGGTTGCTCAGCTGATTGAACAGTTGAGCTCTCATACATTGGTATCGATGGGAGAATCCATCATGTATGTATGTTATTCAGTAGGGAACTCTTGTTGGCCTTTACCAAAGTGAGCTCCTTTTCTAGGCAAAGGCAACACTGAACACTCAAGATATTCTTCAACCTGGATATGGCCTCACTTTCTTCTAAGCAGTCCATTGTATTCAAATGTTCTTGTCTTTATGTCCCAAATGTGTTTTGAAAGTTGAGTTTAAGTTCTCAGACCATCAGTTGTAGGGATTTTGTATGGTTTCAGTATATGTCTTTTTCATGTACTTGCAATGCCAATGTGATGTTGGTCTTGGTTGCTGTTGTCTGTCGTTAATGTAGCCTGGTAAACAACCCCTGTACGGGTAGTGAGGCACCTACCCTCCAAGGGACAGTTATCTTTGACCCATCAGTTGTAAAAATGTTAAGCTCGGGGCTTGCCTTTCAGTAGTCATTATGGTAGTGTTGTTGCTATAAGTGATGCTTTTAATGTTGTTGCTGCAGAAGTAAGTTAGTAGCGTACCTTGATTGTGTTTCATTTAATAATATTATGCAGAGTCAGTGGTTGCCAGTGAGTTTTAGAAATGTCTTGGCATTGGTTGGTCTTGACAGTCTTACCGTAGGAAGGGTTAAACCAAATTATGTTTCTTTTCTACCTCTTTTGTTGGTCTTTGCTAGTCGGTGTGTCTTTGCTATATGCAGGTTTCACATTATGTCCATTTGAGTGTGGAGCATGTTTATGAAGTGGAGTGTGGTGGATAAATGGTTTCTCATCACAACAGATTGTGGAAAGTCTTCTGTTGATTGATCATTGGGCTAATTTTACTATATGGCTCATATTTCTGGTAGTATTTCTTTTAATATGAAAATAAAGTACTTTAATTTATAATATGTGCTTTTTGTGGATGATGTCTACAATTAGTAGCTTTGTCATTTTTTAAATATTTAAAGCATTCACTTCAATGTTTGGTCTTGGACATGACCAAGTTCTGTGACTCATTTGGCTTTTCCCTAATCTGTCTGTGGAAGTGGTTTGGGTGTGAGTGTGATCAAGTGCTTGCAGTGCAAGCTGTGTTCTTAAATGACAATTTAACACTGGTTGTTGTTTTGAAAAGAGGACACAATTAGTCACAAAGTGTGAACACCTGCTACCATTGCTCAACCGTGCAATGACAAATTTTCAAAGGACCAACCTGACAGTAGAAAATATGCACAAATCAAAAAGAAATCACTAAGAGGGCTATAAAGTAAAAGACAGTAGAAGAAAATACTTACACCCTCTAAGAAGCCTCTATAACCTGGCTTTTTTAAGTGTTGAAAAAGCCTCACTGTGGCACATTACCTGCTCTCTCAAACTTTCTACTAAATGCCATGTAAATGTTAAACCTCTGTCTAATCATACTTGTTGTACTACCTACATACTGTTTACTGCACATTTTACATTAAACAGAAGATAAACCACACCACATGAATCACAACCTAGACCAGCATTTCCCAACATGGGTGATATCGCCCCCTTGGGGGTAAAAATGTTTTTGAAGGGGGCACTTATGCCTAAGACTTCAACTTACGCCTATACCTGAATTTACACCTGAAATCAGTAAACTCTGCTTACACTATCAATATCAACCATTACATTGAGAACGAGCAATTGAACTTTAATGTTTAAAGATTGTACTCAAAAATGCACTTTAAAGTACTATGAACATGTGCTATTTGAACTATGAGAATAGTGGAGATTTGGTGTATTGTCTCTATTGTCACAGAAAGGGGTGACAATGAAGCTATTTGATCACTGAGAGGGCGACAATCCAGAAAATGTTGGGAATCAGTTGCCTAGCCTTTGGTTTTCTATTGCCAATACTATGATCTACCACTACAAAACTACAAACTTGCCATCTACTTTCCCCTCATCACACACACACACACACACACACACACACACACACACACACACACATATATCTATCTATATATAAAGATATAGATATATTTATATATAGATATATCATATGTCAGTGAATAACTTGTGTATGCATGGCATTGGATACATGACTGCTTAGTACAAAGCTTGTACAACAGATAGCATCATGTGAGCAGAGAGAAGAATGATAGTTGCACTTGCCATTCTTACACTTAAAGCTTTCCAGATTCTGCCATATTAGGTAATTAAGCTCTTACTAACCAATCCTTTAGAATTTTAGCCTGTTTAAAAGCCAAAATGGTCTCATCTTAAAACACTTCCCTGCACTCCTTAGAAGTAGCTAGCATGTTCTGTAAATGCCCCTCTATTTTTCAAACCTTATTCAGAGTAGCAGGATAACGTATGACTGAAGGTACCCTATCTCATTTTTCATTGTTGCTAATTGTACCACTTCTACATGTTTTCGTTGGGTTTTTTGTGGCATGCTCAATTTTGAGTGTAGCTTATTGCCCAGCCAGACTGAGCAATGCTCTGGGGGAGAGAGCACATTTACAGGGGTGGTCTCCCATTGCTTTTCTTTTAAAACCGAAAGATTTTATTTGGTACTAGGCAGGATTTGAACCCAAAACCTCTGGCATGTGTTTCGGATTCCTTAATGACTAGGCCATGATGGCTACATGTATCTATAAATATATTTATGTCTATGTATACAATATCACTGCAATTTCCTCTCTAATTTCCACCATTCTTTCAATTTTCTCTTTTGCAGACGTTTATTGGAGACATCCTCTTATCTTTTAATCCATACAGAGCTAAAAAAGCAGACACACTCACAAAAACTGTAAGTACTTGTTCACATGATACTTTGCATTATGCAGTGATGTTATGTCCTTATTTTAGTGGATACCCCTCCCCTATCACACTAAAATGTTGACGTTTAATTGCATGTGGACCAGTATAGAAGTTTAATTTTTTTGGAAGATTCGAGAGAAGATTTTGCATGTTTTTGTACAAGTGCAGCAGGAACTTTTGTGGAAATCAGGGATCAAAATATTGGAACCATAAGAAAAGATAGGCTGGTGATTCTGTATGAAAGTGAACTTTCCCACCTGTTTGTGGAAGTAACTTTCCTCTTGTTCATATTGGATTATACATTTTCTGGCTCTACAACGTTTTCTTTAGTCCTTCTTCTTTCACAAGTTCTCAATATTTTATTTCAGGTTGTTAAGCTATTTAGTTTTGCATAAATGGGTTCTCCTGATTTCAGTGAATTTTTACTCCTGTTATCATTTTTCCTGATCCATTCCAAATGTATTCATTTTAATGTACAAGTACAAGGAAAACACTGGCCTCGTTTTATGATCTATTTATATAGATTAACTCTGATAGCATACTATAGGAAAAGTTGCAAATTTTTGCCTTCAACACTCATTGACATTGGAAAGAGTATTTTGCCAAGACAACAGTAATACTAGAATGCAGAGTCAAGATACGTCACATCCGCTTTGGGTTTCTGTGCAGGGCCTTCCAATTGATGTAGATGTACCTATGCAACTAGTGATCTAATCTTTATCTAGTCTCATCGTGTTTACGCTGGTTGCACAAGGCTTAAAAAAGGCTAATCATCTATTTACGAGGTTTCTCCTTTACTTAGGACGTATTATATTGTAAACCATAATCAACATCTGGAAATAAAGATTTTAGCACTGCCATCCAACTCTCTCAAGTATTTTCTTCCGCGAAATGTGCAGACGGACGATGTTCGACATGTCTAAAGTTTAATAGATGAGAACAAAGGATGTGTAAGGTGATGATGTCACTTCATGACGTCACAAGCCCGTTTAAACAACGTTGTCATCAATATGCATCATTCTATTCAGCGTAGAAATTTCTACAAGACTAAATATCCCTCAAAACTTCGGAAATCTTTCCTTAAATGTTGAATCTATTTCAACAATCAGGCAGCATGGTATGGAACTGTGGATTACCCACTTTCCAATACTGAGCAGCCGAAAGCAGTTCCACACATACAAGAGTGTTGCAGGACATAATCATTTCTTTTCGTTGTCATTGAATGAATTATTTGTATTTATATTGTAGCAATTAAGCAACATCCGGCGGGATGGTTTAGCACCAATTTTTAAGACACCTGCTCATCCAAGTACTATCTCATCATTCATGCACTTTGGACTATCGCAAAGCAAACAGAAGCAGTGCTGTGTTTTCAGTGGTGACAGTGGATCAGGAAAATCAGAAAATGTTAAAATAGTTCTGAAAGGATTAGCAAGATTAGGAGAGTCAGCAACTTTTAATCAACAATTGTTGGAAAAGGTGAGATTTAAGATTTATCTATAGAATGCCTTTTGTGCACATACACTAAATATTCAAACAGATAACTAGCTTCGTTTCTTCATATTAGTGTATAATTTTTATGCTGCCCAGGGTTCGTCACTTTGCGTACGTCATCCAAGTGCTTACTTGTACATGGGAATCTTGTGGGCGTCTGAACAAGTTTTTGTAATAGTACATTGACACTTGCGCCAGAAGAACACCGAAACTATCACCTAATCAACGGAAAACGTGGCTGAAAACTTCTGAAGTGCACACGATCCAGACAACATTTAATTGGAAAAGGCGGTGATTACGACAAAGGCTGAGATAAACCCGCAGATGCGTTATTGAGTCACTTTATTTTCGATAACGACTGAAAGATATGATGGTTTGTTTGTTTTGATTAGCGAACGAAAAGCGGGAGCCTCGTAAAGAAACTAGGGAATAAGATTTTTGTTAAGTTGAATAGAGAAGTTAAAATTGAGTTTTTACGTGACATACGACTGACTGTGAGTGCTCATACGCGACAGGGTACGGCATATATTTCCGACTTGTTGGGGCCTGTTGTGATTTCCCTAGGTGGGTCGCCGGGGAGGCTCAATTGTGTTACCAAGACTACATCCATTGTGCCTGGCTTTAGTATTATTAGAGGCGATTTTTATCTATATCTTGGCATCTGCTTAATTAACAATTCCTAGCGTTTATGCGACTTATATTTGTCCATTTCAAGGAGGTTGCCATAAAGTCCCGAACATACACATATGATAGCGAACATTTCGAATTTAAGTGCCGAATGTTATCGCTGAACAGATATTTCGCATATTTATTCTTCTATTTGTTGATTTTCTTAATCTTAAAAAAATTAAAACGGTTTAACTGACAGTGACATTTGTGTTGTATTGTGTTCAGTGAAGGAATATCTATAAAACATCGATTTCCTTTTGTGAGTTGTACACTCGGATATTATGTTGATTTATCTGGGCACATACCTCATTTGCGGTACATTGTACCGTTTTTATCCCCCCAAAATGCAGGTTTTCCATTCCACTTTGGTTTCCCTTCCAAAGTGGTATTTCTCTGAATGAACACTCAACTCTCCTCGCCGTCCTGCAGTTACCATTGCTTTGCACGTGATTATTTAAAAATGTAGAATTTCACATATTTTCTGTAGAAATTAAGAACTTTGCCTGACTACTATGATTACTGGCATATTAATATTAACTATGATAGTTGGGATCCTGAATTTGCGTATTTTTCACAATTGCCAAATGACCACTTCTCCAAATTCGCAGTGGATAATGTGATGCACCTGATCTCAGACGACGACGTTTCCATTCCTATTTATATGTGTTTTTTTCATAGACTTGCTAATCTACCATGATTCTTAGGGCTAAATTAGTCATTTCGAGTGGAATGGACAACAGGGAGCCACGCGTTGTCTGTCCGCGAGGGAACGCAAAATGGCTGTATTTACACCAGTGTGTTGTTAGCTGACGCACTACACAAGCTACCCGACACCTTTCTTCAATGTTGTCACGAAGACGGTTTTATCATTTTTATGGTAATGGTGACGGTTGTAGTGATTGGAATGGTTTTGGTGGTGGTAACTATGATGAAGACAATGATAATAATAGAGATGGTAACCATGATTGTAACTGAGATGACGATTATGACGTCGATCGTAATTATGAAAATGCTGCTGCTAATAATGATGATGATAGTAGTGATGGTGATG
>JAAAKL020011160.1:0-13849 GCA_010016065.2 Carybdea cf. marsupialis auct. non (Linnaeus, 1758) | reverse complement strand
TTCTGATGGTACTATTTATATTTTAGGTAAGTGAAACTAATAAGATAAGGGTTCAAGATGACATGAAGGGTTTATGTTACTTCACATGAAACTTAATTTAATGCTTTGACTTCGTTCTATATGAAGAATGTCTGGTCGTTACTGTGATTTGTGTATTCTTGTTCCAACTGATGATCAGAGCGTTCCACGTTTTGAATTCGTGTCGCTGTTATTAGATACATCCATAATTATGCTTTCTATGTTACTTATTTTGTTATGTCTTGGTGCAGGAACAGACTAATTTAAAACGTTCTTACTTTTAATATGTTTTTAGCTAGTTACGCTACAGAGATTGGATTATATGAGAGCCACTTCCAGCCTTACCAATTTGTAGGAGCACCAATGTCGATAGGAGCACCATATCATGCAACCTTGTTTTCTGTACACCCATGGGTTTCTCTTGGGAAATATCCCTGGGTTTATATTAATCTGCGAACAACATACAAAATTACAGGAATTGTTTTACAAGCTGTTAAAAAGCCGACAGTGGACTACGTAACAAGCTTTTATTTGTCTTTCAAACTATATGCCTGGTCTACATTTCTTACATATGGAGAAGGAGGATTAACAAAGGTACAAGTAAATCATCAATTATAAACAATGATACACTCATGAAGTATTACTGTGTATACATTTACTGCAGATAATTCAAAATCATTACAGCTTTTTTTTGCTTTATTTCAACTTTTAAAAGTGGACTTTTTGTCTTATTTATCCTATGACCACTATAATTGACATGAACAGCATATGATTGCTTGATGATCAAGCCCCTCACCCCTTTGATATAGTCTATTCCCCTTCCCTTAAAAACTGATTATTAAGGAGCTTGGTTTGAGGGGTAAATGCAATAAAAATTGAATGCAACTCTAAAAGTTTTCAATAACTAAGATCGTGCTAAAAGTGCTTGTAGCATAGTAGTTAACCTAGTCCACGCAATTAATTTAAGATAACGCCATATCTTATCTTAGTGAGGATTTGCAGGCTCCGTGAATAACATTCATCTTCCTCCCCCATTTTCCTCACATGGGTAACCACAAAGACAGACACGAACGGTAAAAAGGAGCATACGTCGGTCTCATTTGGAATTCAAAACCTCTACAGTATTTAAGCAGTTTTGCAAGGTCCTCCAGGCATCCCGCAAAGTAGTACGACATGAAATAGTTAAAAATACACTGTTTACACTAGTTTTTCTTGAACATTATGGGAAACCTTGCTTTGGTCTGGAAAGGTTCAACTCTTTTGTCTAAACACTTGGCACAGTTTCACTCAGCATGGACCGTGGCCCGGTCAGTTGAAGTTTGCTAGAAACCATAACAAGCTCGTCACAGTTCAAAATAAATGGTGCAAACGGTCAAAAGTGCCGGTTTCGAATTTCCTTTGCAGATGAGTTATCTTCAGTAATAACTGCTAATCGACGTCGTACGTAGTATATGCCATGAGAACTGAAGTCGCACCTACCACGTAGCAAATGTTTGATTTTACTGCCCAGTTTTAAAATTTCTTTGTAGGCTGACACTGGCATTGCTCTAATAAGTGTTACAGTGGAAGAGAGGAAACGTGAGAAGTGGTGGTGGGTATATCTCCACCAGAAAAAAGATTTTGTCCCTAATTAGCTTTGAGCTGCTTGCAGACAGATTCCTTTCGCTTTACCATATGTAAAAAGAAACGTTTCATAACTTCTACACAAAGAAGTTATTTTTCTGTATAATGCTTCGAATGAGATGAACTCTTAGCATCAACGAGATGCGCATCAAAGAGTCCATCACACCACTGCATGATTCTGCTGTTATTTCTCTTATTCAATGGCTGATGATTGGTTTTTAAAAATCTGAGTAGCTACGAACATTATAGACAAAATTTTCTGTATGACCCAAAGTCGTGAGGGTTCTATTAAGAAGGGACAGGTTTGTCGAGATCATCAAGTAATGGAAGATATCAAATTAAAAATGACACTTAAAAGAAAGATAGCAACTTAATTGGTGAGCACAACGGAATATTCTAAAGCTGATTCTGAAAGCAACTGTGTGCTAGCAGTCGCCATCCAAAAAATTTTTTTTGTAAATATACAGCAAATAAGAAGGAAGGCAGTGCAGGAAAGACCCCCTAATTTTGGCTTGCTATACAAACTCACATGTAAACAGCCCTTTAAAAGTCTACTTCGAAGGGAAAATATCTATGTTCCCATTAAAACAATCTAAAAGGCTTCAGTACTAAAGTTAAAGCATTTTGCAGACAATGCAAATTATTAGTAACCTTTAAGAAACCTGATAACAATTATCAATTTTTTTAATGCAATTTAATAGCCAGATAACTTACAGTATAAATTGTAACACTGACATCCAGAGTGAATTATTGAAGAAAACCCAACAAAACATTAAAAAGAGACGACACTAGATCAGAGAAGAAAAATAGAATAGTAAAAGATCTGTTAACAACCCTACAAACATAGGTGACAAATCCTCACAGAGGTATTAGATGAACTACCGCTGCAGTCTCACCGGCATCTTTTAATCGTCAGGTGCTAGGCATAAACCCAAATAAAACGGAATAAACCCATTTAGATAAGGTTAGTATAAGAAAGACTTTATTGAATGCCACTGCTTAAAAGAAAATCTACAATGGCAAATCGAAAAATGCAGCGTTTGTTTGATTTTTTCAATTATAAGTGTAAAAGTACTGGAAATTTCTAAAAATTGATTTCAACTAGTGCATTTGTAAAATTCATTGATTCTGATCATCTTAGAAAATTTATTGCATATTTTTAGGTATTTTTTATTCACTATTTATCCTTCTCACATTCATAGAATATTACCATAGACCTTTTAAAATTACTTCAAAGTTTTATGGAAGATAAAACGTTACAAATAAATTGCAAAACATGTTTTTTTATTTACAGCAATTTAATGGAATAACAAAGCCAGATTACATGGTAACATCAGTTGTAAAATTGGGTAGGCCACTTTATGCAACGACTGTCGTTATAAGGTCTCTTCTGTTTATGAAGCATGGATCATTTGGATTTGATCTTCTTGGTGGGAGAGTCGGTAAGACATTTTCATTATTAAGTCATAATACCATCCTGAAGTTAGAACAAGGAATAGATGTCGTCACGTCAGATTAAGAACTTGTGTTTTTTTTTCTTGGTACCGCGAACATCCATTTTTTTGACAAAGTAAGGTAAAGTAATATGCAAGTGCCAGCTGTTTCTTCTGCGAGTGAGAGGGAATCTTGGCCAACAAAATAAGTAATAACTAAGGAGTTTCTTCTTTTCAAGTCTCTAATAACCCTGCATGGGAAAGGTTATTCTAAATGCAATAAAAACAACAATGACAAAACAACTTACACACAATATAGTTAAAATGGCTCCACATTTTCCATACAAATTGAAGCAACTACTTGCCCTGGTGCTCGATGTTGAGATGTGTAGGGTTTTGTATTACATCGTTACTTTATTGTCTTCGTGGATGGCTTCAACTTGGCCATGATTTTGGAATTACAATTTCAAGTTCATTTTTGTAGAGTAGCCCTGTCGTACACAATGTAACACAACTGTGTAGTTTAATACAATAAAGTGCAGCGAGGAATAAGTACACTTAATATTCTTTATCGGGTGGAGGCAATATAGTTGGTTTGCAGAGTTGTTAAGTTCAGAGTTCCTCAGCTAGGAAGGGCTAGATCGGCCTTGCAATAGAACGTTTTAGAGGTAGTATACATATAAACACAGTCCTTCACCTTCTTCCTCACTCTTCACAGACGAAATTTGTTTTCTTTGGGATTGTTATTGTCCAATTATAGATCTTTTAGTTTTTAGTTCGATCCATTTCTCTGATGTTAGTTAAGACAAATAGTCTAGTTCATTTTAGTATTATCGTCCTTTCCACGGAACCTCACTGAGGAGAGTCTTGACGAGACTTGTCTCTGGTTGACAAATGACTAGTTTATTTAAGGTTATCCACCAATTTTGTAGTGCCAAACGTGTCTTCAAGTTCCTTAATTGTACAAACCAACTGACAGACAACAGTGCTGATTATCATTTTCTCTAGTGCTCTTATGAAGATAAACATAAAGTTGCAGAGAGTTTTTTTGTAACTCTAAGCTGGGCCTGTTGTTTTCCCAGGCTTCTCAGGAATCTCTCCAGTGAGAGGGATACCTGAAGCTTTAACTGAACTGTCTTCAGTTAAAGCGTCGTGGATTCGACAGCTTAATGGATTCGACAGCTTTGTATTAAGTAGAACAGTGGCAGCAGACGAGTCGTCTTAATCATTCACATTAGAATTTCCCGTAAGTCCTTGTAATAGCAAATCTAAATAGATTTCTTTGCTGAATCGAGATAAACAGTCAAGTTGATAGTGTATTTGTGTAGTTTTAAAAGTGATTTTAGAAAGTTTTGGGTTATTTCTAGACTACTTTAGGCTTACAGCAAGCTTATATTGGTACAGCAATGCTGACAAAAGATCCCGATATACCACTTTTGGTCACAGTAGCCTGAGGAGCTCTATTAGCATGGCAATGACCACCACTACAAACAATCGCCGAAGATCATTTTAAAGTTTTCAAGAATTTTCAAACATTTAACTGAAGTCAACTAGTTGTTAGATTATTACCCTGCATCATTATATACCCAATGCTCAAACGGATGATAGTTTTATTTTGTTCTAAGCTTTTAAAAACTTTGCTTAGATAATAATATGATCCTGAAAGTGTTCATAATTACGTTTCGGAAGAGATACTAGAGAAAATTAAAAGTGTTGCCACCAGGATTCAAACCCGCGACAAACACATTCGCGAAGTGCTGCTCTACTAACTCAGCTGTGGTAGCATTGTGATAACACAGTTCACTGTTCTCTAGTCACCACATTAGCTCCTGAGACTTGATGTTATCACCGGGTCAACATATCTTAGTAGATGGAGCAGCACGCCACAAAGGCGTGGTTTCCGGATTCGAATCCCGGTGTTGGCATTTTCTATTTACTCTAGTATGTCTTAAAACTTGATATTTTTAAATCCTCTCTTATCTACAATTTTTTCCCCCTTTTCGATTAAACTTTTCAAATGAAAATCTCCAGCAGCTCAGACTAGATATAAACATCAAAATCCTGCTATTTATTGTCTGACATAATAAAAAAGAGTGTCAAACTATAATAAGCTTTTAAAAAATACCGGGGTAAAAGAGTGCTAGAAGAGTTCCAGTACCCTCCTACCAAGAAGAATAAGATAAAGGGGTATGATTTATTTATGAGTCAAACCATCGGTTCTCAGTAAAATTACGAAGAGAGAAATTGGAAATATAAAGAAGCTTTTTGTTAACAATTTAATTCTTTTGCTGTTACAAGAGCAGCTCCCCCACCCCCATCCTCACCCCGTCCCTACCTGATCTTGTAAAATAGTGTTTGCTACATTAAATCAAGGAGCACAGATATTCTTTTGCTATCTCTTTATTATAGCATTCATGCAAAACAGATGGGAAACATGTATATGGCTATTCTCAATAGTAAAGAACTAAAGACGATTGTCTTATCAATATTCTAGATATGTCGAAGCCAGTTTGAAATTGTTTTAAAATTGTAAATTATTACTGATTACCTTTACATCAGATATTTCAAGTCTAGGCAGTTGTGTGAGTTCCTGATTTCTTTTTACCAGTACAAACTCAGCTATGAACTGTTTGTGTTTTGTTGTTTTTTTAAGTGAATATTCGCTCATTTTACAAGTTGCACCAATACGGGACGAATACTCATTTGATTAGGAACGAGGTGTCTGCTGCCATTGACATGCTGCATTTACAGCAAAAGAGCCGTTGTTTAAAATTTTACAATCGATATCCCACCTGTTCTGTCTATAAAGCATATGTTCCAGACTATTGGAAAGGAAGCAAAGCAACACTTTCTTCCAACTGGACAGCGTCCTCGTCATCAAACTCTACTATTTTGGATACTTCACATATACACCTAGCTACTGTTGCTTTAAATGGAACCAGCAGATGGCCTTACTTTACTCATGCGGTACTCCAAACAGCAATAACAGTAAGCATTACCTTCTCCATTTCGTAGCTACCTGAAATACATAGAATAAGTAAATCCATTGGTATTATATATGTTACATAGGCGATATGATACATGATGGACATTTGACTGTTAATAACAACTGTTGCATGGCGTCTATTGCTATGCAATAGTAATGATAAGCAGAAGAAGATGATTCTGGTAGCAATTCCAATCAGTATTGTTTTCTTGATGCAATGAAAATAATATAGTTTCAATACGAATATAGGTGCATGCCTTCGTCCAATATTTTAGGTTTATAAACTACTGACATATTAACCACATCCCTACATTTTATTCCTCCTTGGAGAAATTGCAAATAGTATCACACAGTAAAATTTCAATCAACTGTAAATGGTAAATTTACAAAGTACAAGACGGTAGGGTCCTGGTTAGTCCCTCTCACATACAATAATACCATTCGAATTTTTCCTCACTATTTAATCTTTTCTTTCAACTTGGACCTTTGCAGGTAGAAGACACATTGTTGACCGAACCTTATTAGTAACGAGCCTAATCAGATGAACCCTTTACAGACTGTTGGTGCCGTCCGTAGTCCTATATCTTATCTGATCAATAATAATCTATTTGTCCGACCTTAAACTGATCAAAGGATCGTTTCAAAACAGAAACTTCTTAAAATTTCGTGACAATAATATAATGACATGATAACCCTCTAGTGGCAGTCACTATCTAACAGCAAAAAATGTCTTCTTCTTAAAAACATTGAAAAAGTGAGACAACAAGGCAACATCTGGTTAATCTGCTATTTGGTTACTCCTTACAAATAAGGCTTGGAATATTTTACTTCCATTTTGGTCTTAGAGCTCAATATTTTACGTTAAAATTGTAAGCTGTGCTCAGACTAGCCTCTCCTGAAAGTAAAACATTTATTCCATTGCAATTTTATAAATTTTTTATGAATTCATCCTGTTCAATGCCAAAGCCACTACTAAGAAAGAGGTTACTTTTATCCTTGGGATGGTCAGGCTTGTAGTCCCCTTTCTGGGGTTTCTTTTCCCTTTTATGAAATAATTTTGCTTGCGGTCCTATCTCTCGAATCATAGTTTCCCACTTCACGAGAGCAGATGACAGAGGTTTGATTGACAAATGATTGCTGTCATAAGGTTTGATGTAACCACTGGTAATGTTGGCTAGAATTTTGACATTTGAGATTGTCCTAGCGGTCAGAATAAAGCAACCTTGCTGCCTCTTATATACTTCCAAAGACATTACAAAAGTCTCAAAGTGTGCCAGAAGTTGCTCATATATTAATACTCGAACTAAATTGTGCCAAACGCCAAGTTGCAACTTAGGTGAATATGCACTGCTTTGCGCGCATTCTAGCATGGCTTTCTCATAGATCAGCTACAATTTAAGCTCCAATTTAAAGTTTCCATGTATTGATATTTATAAGTTTCAGCTAACCGTTTTTTAAGCTGTGTAAACTCCTCATTAATTTTTTTGTCAGTATGTCTGAGTGGGCTAATAAACTGTAGCTTTTACTTGTAGCTTTTCTCACTCGTATTCAGAGTGATGCATATGTGGTAATGCTGGGTAATCCAAACCCACTTCACGAGATCCCAAATTTTTCATCAATTCGATCAATCTATTTACGGTGCTTAAAAGAAGTTGCCAAATCTTTGCAGCACTGAAATCCATCCTGGGTTGGTAGCTTTGTTATACAAAGGTACTAAATCAGAATATTGTATGTACAAAAGTCAAAGGATAACTTCATCGTTTACCTAATTATTCATTCCAAGGAGACCCTGATGGGTGTAAGATTGGATCTATTTTGGTAAGTGCATGGTTTAATTGAATATTAAATCGATATTGAGTTCCAAAGTCTAAGATAAAAATACTTATAGTATTGAGTACTTGCATACTTAATCCATGTTTAAGATTACTACTGGTAAAGAGTAGATGAATGGAAGCATTTTATTTTTCTAATTAAGTAGATTATCCAAACACATTTCAATACTGAAAAAAGCTTCATAAAATAATTGTGCTAATTATACGATCCGCATTGGTGAAACTTTATTATCGCATCATTATAGATTATTTTAGTAGATGCACAGTGCAACCAATTAACTCATTCATTAATTACTATTAGTGCAATATTTATCAAAGAAAGTATGACACTTTTTCGATTTATTCACTTATGAAGTACATATAGCTGACAGGATCTAAAGAAATAATCAAGAAGGGGATAAGGCAAGCCACCAAAAATGTTTTTGATAGTAAACAGATCAAACTCATCCCCTACTCTTAATAATGATACTAAATGTCTCTCTCGATAGTGACGTCACAGCAGGAGCAGAACGGGGTGTGGTCTAACTTTTAAACGCCATCAACAGTAAAAAAGCGGTTTTAGGAAAAGTCAAAAAATAATTCATCCAAAATTAGTGAGCGGTGTAGGAGATATCAATGTTTAACATCATCAGGAGTTGATTGGATGTCCTAACCAACTGTATCTCCCACCCCACTAATATTATATATTGTTATTGCGTATTTAATCTTCCTTTATAGTAATAATAAAGCCCTGATGCAAGATATACCGCCTGCCTGTTTCTTTTTAAATATATATTTTGCTAGAACAATATTAGATCTCTTATCCGTGGATTATTTTACTTCTATATCAAAATCGGCTACGCTCGAAACCGAATATGCCACCTAAAAAATAATCAAAATATTATCGTCAAAACTAAAAGGTGAAAGTATTTTTAATAAATTAGAAAGTTATAGTCAAATAGATTAAATTGAAAAAAAAATTTCTTATATTTATCAACAAATGCATCTATAACTGCAAACTAGTCGTGGATAATTTAAGTACAATGTGATGGTAACAGACACCCTTCATATTGTCTGGCATGCTATCTGGATCTGAATATAAATTTTGGTTAATTATGCATCAACTATTACAAAGTAATTCCTTAAATTTTAGGTAAATGACCTCCCATATCGAGCAAAGCATCGAAAGTCCGACATCGGAAATATGTGGGTTTCAACGGCTATTCATGAAGTACCGGACTCATACCTTGTCAGTCATGTTAAACTCCCAGGACACTCTGGCATTTCATACCACAATCTTATTGCAAATAAATCATACGAAGTAAATAAATTTCCAAATGGAGTCGTCCCAGAAGGGTAGGGAAGCATTTTACTTTCGTGTTTTTTCATGAAGTATTTAAAGACAAATGTGATAATTAATGACAGGCTTCATGTATAGAAAGCGGCGCATCGAACCCGGACAACTAGTGAACTCGGAAAAGAGGTATTGGTACAGCTAAGGGTGGCTTATATTTAAGGAGACATGGCACTTAATTTTGTACCATTTATTTTTTACAGAACCTATTCTCATCATGTTTTTTTCTCTTCTAATCCATGTGTTTTTAATAACCAATTTAAATTTATAATCATATCGATAGTCTGTGCTGCATAGATGAAACTCAGTCCCAACACTGCGACATATGAAATTCTCGTTATTTCTGTGCAAATTGTCCTGTAGATAATACGCATTGCCATTGCTATAACTGAGTTGCTTATCTTCTCTAATGTCATCAAGACATAGAAAGTTAATACTTCTTTCTAAATTTCACTAAATGGAATTGGTGAAGTGATCACGGACAACATAATAGCCAAATTCAATTCAGATCTATTCAATTTCCATGCTTTGTTATTCTCCACTTCGTTAATTTACAGTGTTAATTCCTTTTTAATTTTGACCTGATTTTTATCTACTACTACATGGGCCTTACACTTGTACAGGTGATATTTAGCAAGATCATGTACTCACTGTCAAAGAAAAATGAGTAGCTGATGAAAGGTGGAACTTTGATAAGGGGAAAAATGGTAAAATAACTCTAGTTTTGACTGATCTAAAGGTGTATGTATCTTTTGAAAAACCAATCCTCTATCGAAAACGTTGATGTTTCTGAACATTCTAGGTGTCACACAATCTCTGCTCTACTGCATGGAAAGTCGCTGATATCATATTAAACCTCTGAATAAGGAAATACTGGGAATGTACAAATAGGCTTAGATATAGCTTGACTAAAACTCTTGCTATGTTAAAACAGTAATGAAGCAGAGTCAATACGTATTTGTGCACTTGTTTTAAACCATATCTTCAACCTTTGGAATGAGCGATCCCTCTTAAAATATTATTGAGTTAGTAGGAGAAAATATTGTACAGAAACAAAGAATTTTAATATTTAATGTAATGGTTAAAGGCTTCATCTAAAATTTACGTATGATTTTTCCAATTTACTTAAATTACAGTTAGAACGGTGTTAATCTCTTTCTATTTACAAATATAGGAAACAAGCGAAAACTTTGAAACCAAGCATAACGGCAAATATGGTAAAAACTAGAATTCAATCATACACTAAATTTTCAAGTTTTCAATGCAACATTCATCATTATCAGGAATGATTTAACATGAATGTTTGGTTTTAATTGATGCAAGATAAAAAACAGCAAAATGGCATAACTAGGAAAATAACTTAATCGCGTACTGTTGAGTAGTTTGGTCGAGTGGGAATAATGGGTGTACTAATGATGTACATTTATACAAGAATGTGATAAGTAGGATGACATGCAAAAGTACAAAGACATAACCACACACAACTAAAAAGGGAGGCAGATTAGCTATTTTTAAGGTTTAGTTTGTGCTGGGACATCAAGAGACTTCTGTGGATAGAATGTTAAAGGTGGGAGCTAAGATCAGCAATGGTTTTAAAGTCAGACTGAGAGACGTCGTTCCCGGTAGTCCGACCGTACTTAGGCATTGCAGAGTAAGATGGATTACTAATATCATCGCCAGTTAAAGCTGAGATTCCTATATGATCACAGACTCGAGTATGTAAATGGCGTAGGAACAGTCAGAGCTGTGAGGCAACCTGTAAACTATTTATAAGGTAAACAACAAATACAAATAAGACGAACTAGATAAATATTCTTTAAGAAATAAGAACGAAGCTTCTCTATATCAGAACTGATGGTAAAATAGCGATGTAAAAGAGAAAAAATGAAGCCCTCCTTAAACGAAGAAGGTTTAAAACTACGAAGATTAGTGACGAGGCCTGTAAAAGTAGGTTAGTGGTACACTGAGGTCAACAGCCTGGCATCATCATTAACAATTTCGACATTCAAATATGGTAGTGTTCCATCTCTCTCTTCCGTTCTTGTAAAAATAATATTAACATGATATGAATTGACATAATTATGAAATAAATCATATCATAGTTTCTACATTTAAAGATGACAAAATAATCATCAACAAATCTCCTATAGTACACAGGACGAAACTCACCGGAGAAATTTAGCTAAACTATATTTCTCATGATGACATAGAAATGCGTTGGCTAGTGTGGGACCTAAGGTGGAACCCAGGGCAACACCACTCACTTGGTTGTAAAGAGTGCCGTCGAGAAGGAAATTATTAACTTCAACAGATAACTCAAGCAGCTTTGGAAATTGAAGTGGTCAGATGCCGTTGAATGAAGTTGCTAATGCAAAGTAGACAACTCTATTAGAATAGAAAATTATCACTTATGACATACTTATCAAACAACGTAACAAAGACACAAAATTTCAGAAACGAAGAAAAAACCTGCCTCTTTTGGAAAAGCGAGGATACTTAAACAGGTTTCAGAAATTTCAAAAAAGAAGAAATACCCCCTCGCTTATCCCTTGCTTATTCTTTATGACTTGCTTAACAACAGTATATTACGGTAATTTAAACTGACATAGCATGAGCTGCAAAAGCAAATGATAATATCAAATGCATTTCCAGTAGCACACGAAGTACCAGGTAGGCCCCAGCGGTTGTGAAGCCTGCCTCATGGGCAGGGAAGCTTTTAAACCTTTAGTGGCAGCCTCCCTAGTGATAGTAGAAAGAATACACTGGTTGGTGGGAACCTTATGATACTACATGGGTCCCCTGTGCTGTACTCCTTGAAATTTGAAAATAAGCCATTGTGACAGCAAATTACCTTTTGAATTTTTAAAACTTTTTTTTGTTTTTCAATTTGTAGGGAAATGTTTTCGCTTCATCATATAGTTGATTCCAAATACACTAGAGCAACAACTGTATTCAATTACAAGTATACTGTGTACTTTGGTACGAACCTGGAAGTGAGAACTTACCGTATACTGACACCAATTCGTGACTACAAAGTTACAAAAGATAGCAAGAAATGGACTTTTCGGGTAGGTTTTAGCTAATTTATGATCAAATTAATAAATTTGAATCAATAATATGTTAAAAAGTGTAATAAAGAAGAGAGGATTTGAAAATATCAAGTGTAAAGAGATACTCATAAAAAATTAAAATAGAACCAAGATTCATAATTTCTCCTTTGTAACTTCCTATATGCTATCGACAGCAGATAACAATCCCTCTATGGTCAAGTCATTTGGTACAGAGATCGGTCTCCAGAATTTGTAAATCTGGATGTCAATGTCTAACAGTCGCGTATTTAGAGCTAATCAAGCTACTGGTGAACTATGTTTACACCGGGTCACCATAGCTGAGTTGTCAAAGACGCATGCTGCGATTGCGTGTGTTCCAGGTTCGAATCTCGGTATTGACATTTCTCAATTTTCTATAGAATCTGGTATAACTTAATCTAAAATTAATGATTGATAATCATTCAAGTAGTTTTTTAAAAAATTTATACAATTCATTATAGTTATAAAGTAATTCATTTAATCTTGTTCCTTAGATATTATAATCATCATCATGTCAATTTGTGGGTGGATTTGAAAATAATTTCGTAACAGATAGCCCTTGTTAAACATGCCATTAATCTAATTATTGATGCATTATATCGTAGTTTGAACGAATAGGAAAGCTAGAAAATGGCAAATTGTTTGGGATTTTTTAAACATTAAGACGGTAGAAGAAAATAGTAATTTTACACATCAAAATATCATAATGATGGGTTTTATTTAGCAAATTTGAAGAATATGATTCAATGTAGTTAAAAATGCAAAAATAAAGGCACGATACGACCAAGTATACAGTATGAAAGGCTACAACGGCCCATGTTTATATTTAAGCAGGCTAGAAAAAGAAGGTACATCACGTACAAAATTTGATGATAGTGTGACTTGATTAGCATTTCCCAAAAGGAAAGTTCTGTTTTATATATGTCATAGTGTATTATCAACGGAAGGACTTCTCCGCAAATCCGTTTAGCCCTTTTAGAAAACCTACTTACGTTTACGTTTTAAATATTCACAATGTAGAGCCAATTAATCGAAAATTAAACTGTCGAAGGATCAAAAGATCTAAATTCTTCCTTATTTAGGGCCACAAGTCATGGGAATACATTGAAGGCTTTTTTCACTTAAATATATGCTAGTATTTTTTACACTAAAAGAGCTAGCTCAAGTTTAAGTTTCAGATTCTATGATATTTCGGATACTGCACATTTTTAAAGGGAGCTTTGGCAACTGTCACTTATTGCTGAGCCATGATGCGATGGCCTCCACTGTCATAATTAAACATGTCTCTTTATAGTTGATGGGCGATTCAAAGTGTCTCAATCTTTTTCTACGTAAAGTTTAAGGCAGAACATTTTTAAAAGGAGCCTTGGCAATTTTCACTTATTGCTGAGCCATGATGCGATGGCCTCCAATGTCATAGTTAAACATGTCTCTTTGTAGTTGATGGGCGATTCAAAGTGTCTAGATCTTTTTCTACGTAAAGTTTAAGGCAGAACATTTTTAAAAGGAGCTTTGGCAATTGTCACTTATTGCTG
>JAAAKL020011159.1:0-13849 GCA_010016065.2 Carybdea cf. marsupialis auct. non (Linnaeus, 1758) | reverse complement strand
AGATCATCAATTACTCTATTTACAGTTTGTGTTCCTTGCTTCGATGAAAGTTGCGTAAATGCCTACTTTCCTGCCTTATATATAACTCGTCTTGTTTATACAGAAATCCTTAGAAACTGAAAGAATATTCTAGAACATTCTGGAAATTTCTAGTGTGTTTTACAGAAACTTCTGGAAGGCTCTGGAATCCTATAGAACCTGACAGAGCATCCTAGAATGTTCTAGAAAGTTATAGAATGTACTGGAAGATTACAGAATGTTCTGGAAAACTAAAGAAATTTCTAGAAGAATCCAGATTAAATAGTGCTGTTGCCTAGACAAGTCAAATAAAGGCAGTCCCATGACAAGTTATACGTACGGAGACGTTATTTCTTGCCATTTAATAAGAGAGATTCAACTCCATGTTTCAGAATGGCCCAACGCTTCCCACAAGAAGCTCTTGGAACTACCGCATTTCTCTGATAAGAACCCTTTAAAGAGAGAGTTTTTAAAAGGCATTGAGAAAAAGAGAGATAACAACTCGAACATCATATAGTATGAATAAACACAACTCAAAACATTGCGAGGCTGAAGGGGAGCGTTCCAGCCGGTTGCACGAAAGTGAATAATTTCTAAGCCATGGCTAACCATTATCCAAGTGAAAAATTGTTTATCCATGGCTAGGAAAATTCGCAGCTATTATTCAGTTCCACAAAGCTATCCATGAAGTATGAATGCTGGAAATTCTTTTCCTTATCACTAAAGGCAATATGGCTATTTCCATCTTGGGCTCTATGGCTCTCGACAGCCCTGGATGTTTGTAACGACAGCTGCTAGCTGTGACTGTGTAATAATGGCAATGTGGCAATTAGAAAATAGAGTAACAGAAGGGAAGTCAAGTATTACGAATTTACTCCACCCATGTATTACCATGATATGTTTCAGTTTTCATTTAAGAGGACATACCGATTTACTGTATGTATACCTCAAAAGAGCTCCGCCTCACGGGTGAAGTAATCTGTAAATACATTACCGTCAATATTTTCAAATAGTTTTCACAACCTTGTCATTATTCATTACGTGCAATTGCAGTATAATGTCGCAAAGAAGATTTTTTTTACCGTTAAATTGTTTACTCGACGCTAACACAAATTCCTTCCATATGCTGCAGAACCAACCAGCACACGAGCTTTCCTCGGGTGCTCCATGTATTCGATGCGGGAGTGGATGTCAGGGAGGATTGGATTTACATTTTTGGAGGTCAGTTTATTTTTGACACCTATTAATACAGATAGGTTGCCTGAAGATTCATGAAGATTGAGTTGTATCATATCTGATAACGGTAATCTGTAACAGAAGTTACTGTATTCATTCATGTGGACAGCCTCCCCAATATCCAAACAGATCTGCTCCCGAATTCGTCCTTGGGAACCCAAATTTTCAGTACCGAGGAAGCACTTTCTCATTCAATGAGCTTTTTCGACAGTGCCACAACCACAAAAAGAATAGGGGGCAACTAGGAAAAAGGTGTAGGACAAACATTTCACTTAGCAACTAAACATGAAATACTAAGAAAACAAAGGAAATCAAAATTGTTGGGGGAGCTTGTGCCTTTTGGCTAACCTGATGGTAGCGCTTATATTGAAGCATGGAAGCTGACTTTCAACTTGCGTTGTGCTGGATGTCGATCTAAGACCATTGGAGGATAGGAACTATTGTCAGGAGTGAATAAATAAGGTCAACACCGTTAAGTTTTTAAAGCCGCACTGCACTGCGACAGCGTGTGCATCGGGCTCGAGTACTTATGGATACCTTTCAAGTCCTCGATAGAATTCTCACTTAATCTCTGTAATGTGAGGTGACCCCCGTCCACGAAAGCATTAATAGAGGGATATCCTGACTATGTATATTGGTGTAAATGCGAAATAATAAGCCGTAGTCAAGAAAACAAGTAAACTGTTAGGACGTGTTTTCTTAATAGAGGGATGGGCTTCTTTACTGCGAGGTGACCCCCGTCCACGAACGAATTAAGAAAGGAATCTCTTGTCTATTTATATCAGTGTATATGTGCAATTTTGAGGCAAATAAAGATGATAAATAAACTCTCAATATTTTACTTTTAATTACTTTTGTACTGTTTCACTTAAATAGATCTCTCTTCTCTAATCCCATTTTGTGCTTTTATCCTGATAGGAAGCTCTGCAAAAACTGCGGCTGCAAATTCGAAGATCATAATATCAACATGGATGAAAGGGTTCATCGACAGATTGTTCAGAACCTGTTCACTGCCTCCGATGGCACTTTGACGATTTCACCGCGGAAACAGAGTACACCAGTCGCACCAACATATCCTGCAATGAATACCAAATACACTCCAATCAGATCAAGATCGCTGAGCGTAAGTTTATAGTAAAACGAAGTAGAACGAAGATTAGATAACTGTGACGTTTAGATTACTTCTAAAAAATTGCTGTCACACGTAATAACTGCGGTATGTTACTACTGTATTTCCGACATAATTACGTAGGACGGTTCCCCTGATGTTAATCTACTTGGAGGCGAGTACATTGCTACATCTCATCCTACCTTTATTTCTAGTGCTTAACGCCTGTAATATTGATAAGTGGACTGATCATTTAAAACTAGATGGTTTCAAGTTGGCTCTACGCACCGCACGGTGCTCGAGGGTTAGTGAGTGAGTGAGTGGCTCTCCTTCCTTGGTCAAGTGACATGGTGCCGAGACACTGGTAGTTTAGAGTGCGTTATGGTATTCACCGCGAAAGGACTGGCATCTAAGATCACGTGTCGCTGAAGGTCTGTTGATAGTCATACGTAGTATTAAATATAGAAGTTTGCCAACACCAGATGTCTGTCAGTTATCGCCAGTTGTAAAACGTAATGCCAGGAAAACGTCTACAAGATGATAATTTAACAATAGAGTCAGGATCCCAAATATCCAGATATAGGCAAATATGAAAGAAGTGTTAATTAAAGTTCATATTTTGGCGACTAGAGAAAATAGACGATGTTGTCATCGCGTAAAAGTAGGTCAATTGCTTAACTAGATTTCTTCGATAGCGTGATTGCTGATATTTTTCGTAGCGCTGGAGGCGATCCTAAATACTCATGTCCGTTTAGTGGCCACATCTATTAATGTAGTAAAGAGCATCTGCTACCAGTTGAAATCAATACCAGCAGCCCCTTGCACTGATATTTTTGTTTAGAGCATCCTGTCCTGCTGTGAAGCGACACTCACACTAGTTGGGTCACAACTGCTCTAAATTAAGGTGACCTTGTATTTTTGGCAAACGTTTCTGACATACATTCTGGGCCATACTGCCTTTTGACGTTATTAACGTAAATTTTAGTATATGCTGAGCTTTTTGGCTCGGAGGGTCCAAATTTTACGTAGTAGCAAAAGACAACTTGATAAACGTAGCTGATATTTTAAACACATAGCAAGAGAGTGAGGGCCGACAATCTCATGCTCCAAAGTTGTGCAGGGTCTAACAAGTTGATAATAATGCATTGTTGTTGTTGTGGATGATGATGATGATGATGATGATGATGATGATGATGATGATGATGATCATAATGATCATAATGATCATGACGACGACGATGATGATGATGATCATGATGATGATAATGATGATGATTTTGATGATATTGTCCGGATTTTACTTTCTAGGAAAGCAGCACAGCCAATCCATTTCTAAGAAGGAACAGCACTGGAAATTATATAACTGGTAATCGTAGACAGCAGATGATGAAGCAGCTGCCGCCGCAAGACTTCGACTCATATTATTGCCACAACCTGACGGAAGCTGAAAAATTGGCATTGGAGCGGTTCTCAGAAAAGTCTAGAAAAAGTGCAGCAGGTAAAGGCAAGCCACGGGAAAATGCAGGAGTCGATGCGTGGGTATGTGGTATGGATCTCTTAGATCGTTCAGGAACGCATCATGTAAAGGCATGAGGGATCGATTCGATTTTCATTTTGTTCAATTGATAGATATTATAATAACAAAGGGTTTGAAAGCATAGTTAAAGTTTTGACTTCATTGAATCATTTTATTTTCGAATTCGGACTATCCAAGCATACACAGACTAGATTCATGAAGCGAAAAGAAGTGTCAAAAATAGGGTTTTGATAAAACTGTGTGCAACATTATCAGGGATTTTGTACGGTGGGTGGCAAGTGAAGTATGTGAATCTATACCCTGTAGAAAAAGTGCTGCAACATTTTCTTTGTCCTTAACTTCAATGTCTACCCCTCGTGAGGAAGTACAGGGAGGTGAAATGCCATAGCCCGAACTTCAATAATAGTCATAAAATCATGTGTTTCGGAATCAATCCAATTTGTCAATTAACTTTTCCTATATCCCGCTGCTTTTGTTATTTGTCAAGTTGGCGGGAAGGGCTTGTCTCATATAAGAATTTAAATAAATGCCGAAAAATGCAAAAAATACAAACAACCAGAGACGCCTAATAGAGGATTTGTGTGTTTGTAAAACAACCGACATTTTTGGACTCACTGCTATCATTTTCAAGTGATTAGAATGCAAGTAGATGACTTGCATTGAGGGGTCAAAGCTCGTAACGTGCAAAAATATCTGGTTAAGTTATTTGATAAAGTGCTTCCTTGTTTGTGAATAGAATCGTTCTGTTTCGGAACGACGCTGCGAGGTATATGATATTGTTAATGCAACAAAGTCAACCATTTTCTTCCGAAAATATGGAAACAGTATCTGGAGAATGTTCAAAGGAGGCACGGTATTCAGTTTAAAGTGTACCTCCAGTGGTCAGAATTTTTTTATCATTTTGTTTATTGTACTGACCTGAAAAGCCTCCGTCTATTCTTTTCGCCGCACGTTGAGTGTACTTCACGTAAAACCGTGTAAAAGAGCTCAAAACTGCACTGCTGTTTGCTGATATGTTTGCCTCGTATTGAATTTTTCACCATCAACAAATGAACTTCCTGTGCCATCAGATTTGTTCCTTAATGACGTCATAAAATGCCTCATTCTGGAAAAAGTTCGTTAAAGAATCAGGTGTAACTACGGAAAACTGTACGTTAGACCAGAAATAACGTGGCAGTTTGATTCATTAAAACAAAATGAACAAAATATCAAAAAAATTCGTACCACTAGAGATACACTTTAAACACTAGACACGACTCAACAAGGCATGTAAAACGTAAGAGGTTGAACCATTTACATCTGGAAATATATAAATAGTATATGAAGAGATACCAAGAAATTTCAGTGTTCCATTTAAGTTATAAGCAATATTCTCGTATATTTCAAAGGGCGAAAAATACGATAATTGTGTTGCTTGCATTGTCTTGTAGATGTGTCATGCTTGCAGAAAGGGTATCCCGCCTCGATCCGTGGGAGTGCTAGCAGAGAAAGCTGGTCCCTTGAACGCATGGCATCCGCAGTGCTTTGTCTGCGCCGTATGCAAAGAAGAGCTCGTGGATTATATCTATTTTGTTAGTGGAGGGAAAATCTATTGTGGACGCCATTATGCAGAGATATACAAAGCTCGCTGTAAGGCATGCGATGAGGCAAGTAACTGCTTTCTTTTTTTTGCAACAGTTGTATTGTGCATATGAATGTATTTTCTATTTCTGTGGCCTAATTTCATGGTAATGGGAAGCAATGAAGTCTGCTCTAATACAGTGCAGACAGCGCACAGGATAACTCTTGGTACAAGCTATCTTTGCCGAAGCCAAAATTATGCGCAGACATCCTTGTTGCGTTGTTGTTATGTTAAATGGGTCTCACAATGATTCCTTTTGAAAGAGAGGTCACGCGAAAGAGAGTTTATCGAATACTTTCTGGTACATTTTTAATAAAAGCGCTGTTTTGATACCAGATACGTACTTAATAGAGTAGGTGGGGGAAACTAAAAAGCTGAGTTCATGTCGACAGCTATCCAAGAACTACTATGTAACTGAAGCTTGTTTCAGCCACATGTACTGCAGGCCCAACTTTCACGCAGTTCGAATTCTTTTGAGGCCTTGTTGTCTCAGTCACGCACCACGCACGCACAAAGTTTTGAAAGTTAGCTTCACACACTTTCACATATAAACATTTTGTCTATCCCTTGTATAAAGCGTTAATGCTCTTCTTCTTCATCATCATCTTCTTCTTCCTCTTCTTCCTCTTCTTCCTCTTCTACTTCTTCTTCTTCTTCCTCTTCTTATTCTTCTTCTTCTTCTCACTCTTCTTCTTCTTCATCATCATCTTCATCTCCTTCTTCATCACCTTCTTCTTCTTCATCATCTTCTTCTTTATAAGCTTGTTCTTTTTCATCATCTTCTTCTTCTTCCTCTTCTTCTTCTTCTTCCTCTTCTTCTTCTTCCTCTTCTTCTCCTTCTTCATCATCATCTACTTCTTCTTCATCATCATCATCATTTACTTCTTCATCATCTTCTTCTTCATCATCTTCTTCTTCATCATCTTCTTCTTCATCTTCTTCTTCTTCATCATCTTCTTCTTCTTCTTCTTCTTCATCTTCTTCATCATCTTTTTCTTCAACTTCTTCTTCTTCAACTTCTTCTTCTTCATTCGAGTTTTATCTCACTGTATTATAGCGTCAGCCACTCGAGTTATCCTTTTTCGTCTGCTTGTGTCCATGGCATCTTCTTCCTGCACCACTAGTTTCTTCATATCTCGATCCACCTTATCCTTCGCTTTCCAACTCTCCTCCTTTCTTTAACTGTAAACCGTAAATGCTCGTAAATTTCAATTCAAATGCCCAAAACTAAAGTATCAGTAAACTGTTATGGGGCTTACTTGGACCCAATTACATTACAAGTAAAAAGCATCTCGCACATTGTAAACTTCATTTGTTCTTGTAGTATGTGAACTTTTAAAATTTGGTCTGTTTTCTAATAAAGGCCCCCTTTTCACGATGCGGCGTGTATTAGAAGGCGGCGTTTACTGGATGGCGGCGTTTACTGGATGGCGGCGTTTACTGGATGGCGGCGTTTTCTTCAAATGTTCGGTTGGACATGCGGCGTTTATCGAGAACAGTGTCTATTAGAAAAAATACGGTATGGCTTTGACCTAGGTAAACCCCTGCTAAACTTCATCTTCCCCCATATCCGCACTGCCCCAAGAAGTAAAATCCTTCACGGAGCCGATATGTCAGCATTTTGAATACAACCCTTTTATGGTGTCTAGAATCTATGATATCCTAAAATAGGAAACTGCAATATTCAAAGCAGGTACTTGAAGATGAAGACCTGCCCTGGCGAGCACATAAGGTGACATGAGAAAAGCTGTGAGGTGCTATTTACCTTTTACTTAAAGAATTACTTCCACCGATCAAGATGTAACATTCATACCAGTATTGGTAGTGCGACTAGATGACGATGCTGAGGGGAGAAGATTTTTATAAATTTCTTCCACACTTTAGATCTTATATTTCCCCTCATCACTCTTGCAGCATTTACTTGCTTTTCCTGTATCTTACTTTCTTTCCCATGTACTTTATATTCTTTTAAGTCTTTTCCTTCCTCCTTTTTTTCCTATTGAACTACGATATCAGGGCCGTAGGTAGAAATTTTTCCGGGGGCCAAAGGGTGGGGCGTTGATTCGCTGGATACACTGTACTACCTCGACAAGGTAATTTTAAAGGACGGCAAAATTTTTTGAGACTGACAATGGTAGGGACCTGCACTCCTTGCCCCCTTGCGACGTCCCTGGTTATCCAAATATTTCCATCTTTCAAGTTTATTAAGAAAGAACTTCTTCGCAAAGCGTGAAGTCAAGAAAACGTCCATCAACGTCCACGCTTTTATGTTGTTCAATTTTTAATATCAGGCTCCTCAAAAGTTTAGCACATCCCAGCTTATGCCACCGAAATCAATTCACCAAAGTAGTATTTGAAGTAATATTTGAGTCAGGTACGGATTCACATTTGCGTCATCTTTTGTGTCGGTGACATTAGAGGTTTTCGGCCGCCTATTTTCGCCCTCTTCTGGCCTTAAATGGAATAACGTACAAAGAGGCATTCGAACCTTCTGGAAAGTTACTAGCACAGAATACTAGAGTGTGATTCAGCTCACAAGTTGCCTTTCAGAGTGCGGTCACATGGCGTAGAAATGACTGCCCTTCAAATGGGGTCATGCCAGACATGCAGCCCTTGGGTTATTAGGAGCTATGGTCGAGGCAGTGACGCCACGGTGGGTGTATCATCATTTTACGGCATCTCCTTTCGAAAGACAGGTTCCGGAGCAGGAATTTTACCGAACAGCTTTCAGTGTAGCAGTTACAAAACACTCAATTTGTATCGGATACTTTTTGAAGACTCTTTCATTAGCGAAGCAGTTCGGTACCTGAAAGGACACATTTGTGTATCAGACAGCAAGGTGTATTGAACGCTTTGAGCATCAAAGAAGGTAAAAAAGGGTTATCGATTAGGTATGAAAACCATACTTGTTGCTTGTCAAAAAGCCTACGTTTCGACCTAAATTGAGTAGTTTTCGAAGGAGTTGACAGATTCTCGAACCAGATCTCCACGTCATCCCTTAGCGACTCGGTTGCTAACAAAACGGAAATCAAGCGTTGTCACTTTATTGGTAGAACCAGTACGTTAACCTATATTTGTTCAAAGAATTTTTCAATTTCCCCTCCGCCTTGTTTATTGACTTTCAAACAGATTTCGAAATCCCTCTCCAGGTCCAAATTTAAGCACGAAAACCTTTTGTGTAATCTTTATCAGTAAGCCAACTTACGCAGTGAAGTTATTTATTATTTAGTACGATCTGGGCTATATGAAGTTCAAATATCAAAGGTTGAATGGATGAAGGACCGTAACTTGCGTAGTTGATTTTGCCTTACTTTGTTTGGTTGGAAAAACCAGGTTGCAGTACGTGTTGGCAGGCTGCGTTCTCACTAGCAACTCGTACCAACCATGGCCCGTTTCAGTTTTTCTAACCCTTCCCATACCGTCTTCGTTTCATCCAGCCTCCTTATTTTTATATATGTTTTACCAAGCTGCTATCAGATTTCAAACCCCCTCCCCACACCCGAATAGTTAATACCGAAAAAGTGGTCCAAAGTATCTTTCTGAAAATATTAAATGGGCCGACAACAGCAAAGTAACCAGAAACTATAATAAAAAAGGTGTTCCAATACTCAGTTTCAGAACGAAGTTACTTTTCGTCAATCCAAATGAAGCTCAAACGTTGTTATGACTATAACCAGTGGCGGTTTTGGATGGCATGGGGCCCTGGGCCGAGAAAATTTGCGGGGGGGGGGGCTATGACGTCATGCACTACAATGCAGTTCAGGCATTATCGTCCTACGGAAGTTCCGGAGATACTGTATTCTCTCCAGTGGGCAAAGTTTCAAGTTATCACTGACTCCAACCTGAGTAATATGAGCAGTTAAGCACTTACAATTTTCTTATCATTTAAATGCGGGGCCCCCTTGGAGTGCGGGGCCTCGGGTCATGGCCCTATCGGCCTCCCCCTAAAACCACCACTGACTATGACTTTGATTACGACCGCATCAGTCATCAAGTAGGTGTCTTTAACACGGTTTACGTTTAATGGCATACTAATAGATGTTACCGCTTGTATTGCTGTTCTTCTGCATTTGTATTTTAGACATTTGTATTCTAGGCATTTCTGATATTGGTATTTCCATTCCTAATTTTATGCCATTGTTGACCGTTTGACTTGTAATCCTCCTCAAAGATGTCTCTCCTCCAGTTCACTATCTTGCAACTGTAGTGTTACTCTACTTCTTACCATGATTACTATTTACGAAATGGCCCTCCTTGGTGATAATTTCAGCCCTATACATGACCAGTGTTATTAATAAGATTTTTTTAGTGGTATGGATGGGGGACGACGTAGTCGGCTAAACATTCGATATCCGTAATACGGAGGGAAAGTGATGACGTCACAAAAGAAAAGTTTGGGAAATTGTACGATTTGACTCAAGATATCGAAAGGCAACCCTGGAATAGGCTGTTTCCGAAAATACCAGATCTGTAATGTATATAGTGTTTAAACTAGAGGTATTTGAATTGAAAAAAATCTCTGGTCAAAGCGCTGTTTATATTCCTTGGTTCCTTACGTTAGGACCCAGCATCAGATAATAAGATTTTGTTAGAGAGATTTAAAACTTTGAAAGCGGTCATCTCGATGTTGGGAAGAGGCAAAAATCTAAATTTTGGTCAATGACGTTCTTGCTAATAGGGCAACATGAAAATTTAGTATTTTTTCCAAAATACAAACATTTTCAAAATCGTGACGTCACATTTTCCCTCCGCATACCTACTGGAGTCACTCCGCTGTACAATAGTCCTGTTGAAGACGGAGTAAGCTTGGGTTACAGTCATTGTTCACCGCCCGTTCTATCCACGGGTAGCAACTTGAACGAGACGGTGTAAGACAAGCAGGCACACTGGGATAGACTTGACCGTCCATATAGTGATTTTTAATCGAGGGTCATCGCTATGGAAGTTCTCTATCAATAGCATGGATAAATAAACGCCCATTTCTTTGCTGAGTGCTAGAGCAGCGCAACTGATAGAGGTCTTCTCAGGTGACACAAGTGCTGTAATTTCAAAAAAGGCTAGCAAATATCCTATTTGGCTGGTAAACTGAAGTCCAATCAGGGAGTATATATTCATCTCGTGTAGTGGTAACAGTTTTACTGGACGAAGAAACACGAGAAAAAGCAGTGTAAAACTTGTTAATGAGTACTCGCGATCTACATACTTGAGAAGAAAAAATGCCCAGGGTAAGGACATGAAGTTTCCAAGTAAATGAAGTAATCTAGGCATAAAGTCTTCTATATCGAGTCTTTCCCAAGAAATAGCAAAGTATCTCCCATTTTTTTGTGAATTAAACCCGTTAGTTTTTACTACCAGATGCTCCGTAAAATGGGATGCAACACCAATCTCAAAACACATGAAAACAATATGGCCTACCCATAGTTTTTTAGCGCAGTGACTAGCATATCCAGCAGTTATATTTGGTTTTCCTGGCCTGCTTTCCAAGGGAGGTTTGTCGGGTAGGATGCCAATCTCATTGTTAAATTCGGTCGTATGGGGTTCAGCCATTTTCTGTGTATGTGAATTGAAAAGGCGGCTGCAAGCAAAGATGAAAACAGTTATTTCTGCAAGTATGTACAAATTCCAGTGAAGAATGTTTCCCACGTTATAGTGAATTTGTAGCCAAATATTAAAAAGCTCGTAAATATCACCAAGAGCAGAGACAAATATCATAATTGTTCCAAGCCAGTACTGCTTCTGTTGAGGACAAATTTTTATCACATAGCAAAGTAACAAGAACATACCAGAAGCTGATATCTTGATGACCATACGAGATATATGTTGAAAACTGATATCATGTGTATACAAGAGCCACAAGTTGCCAGTGGCTTTAGCCCACATGCATAGAACTAAAGCTGGTATTAATCCACGTTTGTCTGCGAGAATGCCAAATCCAAAACATCCCAGCAAACTAGCCAGAAAGTCAAGAAGATACGGTTGTAACATTTGCTTGGTTTGATTCACATGCCACACGCTCACTTTCTGAAGTACAATAATAGTAAACCAATAGCTGAGATCTCTCCCAATTAACATTCGAAGTTTACAAATTGTGCCTTTCTCGTTTTACCATCAACTCTTTGCCTTCCCGACAAACAGGCTCGTGAGGCCTGCAACTTCTTAGTTTCATTCCAGATTGTTAAGCAGTAGTCCAGCAATTGTGATGCACAGATGTCGCTTCCAGTGCATCTCTTACCACGACAACTTTTAGTATTCAATTTACTTAAAGACTATTTGACTGACCTTTCCAAGCTGTTAGAATATTTGTTTTGTGGGTTTTGTCGCTCTACTGATGTTGCTGTGTTGAATACAGTTTGTATTCTGTGGACCGTACATATTGACGTCATTTGATCAAGGCGATCCTTAGCGACAAATTTTGGTCCATAAAATAGTACTGTATCCAAAGGATTCTCTATAAGCAAAACAGCTACTTAAAGACGTTGCCGAGCGTAGGTTGTATGCTCTTTACCCTAATATGTTTATGGGAGCTGCTGAGTAGTGTATGCATTGGATTGGCAGCCATTACAACTAGTAGCTACATTTTATTGTATTATTATATATAATGTATGAACCATGATAGAATGGATGTTATCTTCCTCTGAAGTATGAGTCCGTAAAATAGCCCTTTGTTTCGAGCGTCGTGCAGGCAAAGCTATGTTACGTTTCGTGTTCAAATGTAGATTGCACAGTATAAACGGTTTTATGCTGCTTCGACTTGCTGATACATGGGAGCTTGAACTTTGCATACGATACTAGCAGCTAGGGGCTGACAGTATCCCTACCGATCTAGCTGTATCAATGTCCAAATCACACCCCCCCCTTCGCACCCCGTGTTAATTTTATCTGGATTTAGTAACGGTATTTTGTTTGGGTAATAACGCAAAACTTCGTTCATACATTTGGAGGGGGGGTGAGGTCACTTATTCTATTTTTGTAGTATATTTCCCAAACTGACCCTTTCAAATTGTTTCATATTGATGATACTTTGGAATTTTAATGATCTTCGGCAAATTAACGGTCAGATAGCAGTACTTTCATAGCGCAAAGAGGGTTGGATGTCACTTGCCACTTCTGGGGGGTTGGTAGCTAATATGACGACCAGGGAATTTTGCCATCATGGGTAGCCTAGCTCTTCTGGTAGATTATGCCTCATGAATGCTATCTAAATACCAGCGATATTTTTTCTAGTCTATTTTCAAATCAGAGTATTTTTGTTCAGTATGTTTTTGCTAAGAATGAAAAGAGTGTAAATGCGGTGAAACTCTAACGTCGTGGATCATTGTTGAATCTCAACTGCACAAAAAAGGTTGGCATTTAATATAGGGGGACATTAAAATCGGGGCGTTTGTACACATCATACGATATTACGTTCGTTAGAATAAATGCTTTCGCTGAGCCTTCAGATTTAAAATTGCCGCGCCATCCCGAATCTATCAAAACCAGCCTTTTCAGTGTCATTTAGCTACTCGGAAAATGCAAGTGTCTCGTAGTTCCCAGGGCATTTAATTGAGGGGGTGTTTATTCTACCGTCCCAATCTTTACGAGGAATTGCATCGATTCTACCGTCCCAATCTTTACGAGGAATTGCATCGATTCTACCGTCCCAATCCTTATGAGGAATCGTATCGAATCTTAGATAGGGTATCCTTGCGTGTTTATCATGGATATCCGGTATGAATACTAACTACGCCCATCGAGAAGAAACCTGATATAAACATTTTCAAGGTGAATACGAGAAATTCAGGAAATATGAGCTATTATCATTAGCATGCAACATGACCTCGGTCCTCACTCGCTATTTTACCAACAAATCTAGTAATAGCGTGACATCTCAATCGCAGATAACGCAAAACCATTGAGCATAAATGACGACTTCCGCTGAGAATAGTGCAGCGGAGCTGTGGGCTTAAATACACCAATTGTTACATCGATAAAAAATTACCCAATCGTCTCGCGTTTCCACCAATTGGTGATCAAGACATTGATAGTCCCGCTAAAACTTGGAGCCACGTCATATCTCGAATACCCATGTAACGTTCACCTGTGCGTGGGTCTAGCGTATGTCATGGATTTTTAAAAACGATAATAAACATGAACAAGGTGCGCGCTACAACAAACTTTGTCTGCAATTTTTTTATAATTTCA
Source organism: Carybdea cf. marsupialis auct. non (Linnaeus, 1758) (assembly GCA_010016065.2). Taxonomy (NCBI): domain Eukaryota; kingdom Metazoa; phylum Cnidaria; class Cubozoa; order Carybdeida; family Carybdeidae; genus Carybdea; species Carybdea cf. marsupialis auct. non (Linnaeus, 1758). The sequence goes on along the minus strand of JAAAKL020011159.1, from coordinate 148 downwards.
TCCACGTGCGTCTAGATTACTCCTTCGAAAAAAATTGCAATGAAATATATTAATTTGGACAAAACAAATGAAGATTGCTATGGATATAATATAAAACGGGGCGTAATTTAAAAAAATAGTTACAAATAAAAAATGAGCTAGATATACG
>JAAAKL020011158.1:0-13849 GCA_010016065.2 Carybdea cf. marsupialis auct. non (Linnaeus, 1758) | reverse complement strand
TGATTTTCCCTTTCTTCCCTAAAAATTAATTTGACATTTTATTCCAAAGTTTTGTCATGTACATCCAGTTGCTTATTGGGGCAGAAAGAGGTAGCTTTTTAAGTCTTTTACCCAAGATATTCACAGTTATCTCAAATCGAGGTTGCCGCGTATTAATTCTAATACTCTAGGGAAAACATTCCACCCAACTCCCTTCTACTAATTTAGAACCATAGACTCTTGATCATTTCACTTTTCCAATTCTCTATTTTAGCCTTACAGATTATCTTTTTAGCTCCACGGCTCATGGCGCAGATTGTTTTTTTACTCTATTATACCATATTTTACTGTGTCAACCATTAATCAGTATTTTAAAATACGAAAAACGGTCGAACACTATTCTCGAAAAATGGCAGACTTGTATATTTTTTTTCTATAGGCTACTAGGTTTTGACTTTTGAGGGAAAACTAATTTCATTTAATTGTGGAAAAGTTTTCAAAACAATGCTGCCTTTATATAAACTTCATTGATATAATTGTAAAAAAGCTGTGTAAAAATAAAGATACAGGAAAAGTTTAAACGTCAAACACATTTTGTGGTATCAAATATATGTAAACGAAAGAATACCAAAAGCAGACATTCAACTAACTATGATTCTATTTTTACCAAGTCTGATACACTGCTAACAAAAAATAAATTGGGGAATATCTAAACTTTAACTTTTCGAAATTTTAGAACCAACGTAGTATGTTGACCTGATAAGGGGAGACATTGTGCGCTTTACAGACATAAAACCTGTTTTCATACTAACGATTCCTCCACGGGGAGGCCTAGAAGTCTCATTTATTAGACAAAAACATTACAAAGGCAATTTAAATGTGAAGCTGCTTAATCAATATTTTATCAAAGATTAAAATAAATTTTTATCATCGTAACCTTATGTTTTACTTTTCCTAAGTAGTCTAGATTAAACTACAATCCAAACAACGACAATTTTATCTTCAAAATGTACATTTACTGGAAAGTTTCCTGCTTAGAGAATAATTTGCTAACACTGGATCTTCCCATTTTTACACTATTTGGTTCAATTTTTTAGTGGGATTTGAGCAATCTATATTTTTCAATACGTGCTTGGTGCGCTTATTCCAAAATGTCCCTACGATACTTCACTAAGTAAATAGTTATTAGATGAGGACATGGATATGAAATTTTAAAAACTGGTGACATAACCTTAAACATACATACCACATTCCCTTAGAAAGGGACACTCTTTTAGTTTCGGAGAACGCTAAACTTACAACCCGCGGCTTCAAGATGTTGCATATCACAAAAGGAAGACTTTTATACTAAATATCTACCAGTCTAGCCTCATAATAAACTGCAAACTTGCAAATAGGATAAAGAGCATGTAATTCTATAGATCACTTGTCTTAAAAAGAAAATTATCGGCGTGTTTTTAACAATTTTGCAAAAACGATGACTCCGTGCTGTATATTATAATACAGAACACTTCATCAAGTTATCCTCGGTCTACCTTAATTCATTAACGTATCAGCCTTCCTCTACATTTTACATTTCCTTGTCTGTTGCTGAATATGTTTATGAATTGATTTCTTATCGTATAACCTTTGTGTCGCCATAGAGGCTAAAGAAGCAAGGTGTTAATAAGTAAGCATAGCATGTAATTTAACCTTAATTTGCAAGCAGGGACTTCACGTGTAGTTTACAATTAAAAGAAGCATGTTATTGCCACTTTTAAGTGTTTTGTATTGAACGTAGTATGTTGATTCATCATTCGATGATGCAACCTTTAATCGAGATTTGTGAAGTCTGGTATCCGCAAGGTTTACGAGACCACCATCTAAATATCACTAATTTGCTTCATTGTCTCAGAATTGAATTGTTACATGTTATTTTTCCCATTACAACTGTATTTTAGAGTATGTTCCAACCCTTTTTTACTTATCACATCTCACTCTATAATTGAGTGTTTTAAAGACTGTTGACATGAGCAATTGACAACTGGTGATCGTCACCTTCACTCACATTCTGTGAATAACATCCTCCCTCTCATATGCCAATACGAGATGTTAAATCCATTACAAAGGCTGACGGATATAACCTAAGAAATCTGAAACAATAAAGTGCTCGTTTAAAGGCGGGAAAAGATTTAAGGGATGTGTAACTATTTCAAACCGAGGAAGCTATTTGAACAAAACAGTTGCAAGATGCAACTTTGGTTGAGTCCGTCCTTGTAGCCCCACTGGTAAAAGTCCGAGACAATATTAACTTTATCAGCAATTTCATAATTCCAAATTGATCAAGATCACCCTTTGAAACATAAAATGGTTCTTAGATTTTGTTACAATTTCTACATGGCTTCGTTATAGAGCTTACTCAGAACGGTCAAACGTCAGTGGTCGATGGAGTATGGATTTGCAAGTTTGCAAGGTCTTTGATATTTTTGGGATTATTAATGCCAGATATTCTTAAATAATGCTAGATAATAATTATAGGGAAATCATACACCCAAACACCAAGCACAAAGCCATTTCAGTCCACCTTAAAATAATACTTTTTCGTTACCAAGCCCCAAATTTGTCTAGTAAAGGAGAGCCCAGGAGAAGTCCACACAACATGAGACTCTAGACAAATTGTGCCATGTACTAATTGTGCGAAGATATCAATTTTTGTTACCTAAATAAACCCATATACCATTTTCTTTGTATTCAAATAAAATGTAGGTAATAAACAATACATTGTACAGGAGTTAAGAAAACAACATCCTACAGCTGCAATTTTAGCAACATATGGAGGAACAAGACGACTTCCCATTAATCCCACCACCATTGCTTAAAAGCAAGGCTAGTGGCAGTTTATGAAATAGCATTATTTAATTCAAAGAAATTATAGATCAAGAATAAACTTTAGGTCCAGCAGGAGATTCAACCTTGCATATTTATGAAAGTTACTGCCTTGCATAGCATCTTCTTATGATAACAAATTGCGTCCGTAGAGATCACATTATGCTTTCATACAGCATAGCGTTATTTAATCAACCTTCCAAGCCTCGTTTTCAACCGATTTAGATCGTATACTCATTCTGGTGATATGCTGGTATGTTGAAACAAATTATCTTATTACATCAGGTTACAAGAATTTAGCTAACCGTACATTTTACAAATTGTATTGTCAAAACAGAATATGGAGCTTAGAAGTACAAAATATATACCACTGAAGAAGTACGATTATTATCAATTCCTACTGGTAATCTGGCTAATTTTCCAGCGATCGGATAATTGAGCGGGATATCAATTACTTGGGAAGAAAACATTATGAACCTATGGAAAATTATTCACCTACACTTGCTGAAAGACATGTAACGGATATTAGCATTCAAAACACTTGCTATAGCACAAATGAGTTTTAAGAGTCGCTGCTTTAGGTTATACTTCATTTACGACCTTATGTTGTATACATGAAAAGTAGCGTTTGTTTATTCAAGTTAGCCTCATCATGTTTTAGGAAATGTCGTAAAGAGTGTGGCTTGACGTAATGTTTTTACTCCCAGACCGCAAGTTACCTTCCACTTGTAAATCTAACTTTTTTGCGTAACTGCACTTCCTTGTTGCGGAACTATAAATCAAATCCCTTGAAATAAAGGTTTTCTTCTACACTGCATAGAATATCCACTTTTGTTTTCCATAAGAGGCCGGGTTTTGCCTAACGCTTCAGTGGGTAAGAATCTGCCTTCATTATTTCAAGCTGATGGTTGCTTTGAAGAGTCTTTTGCGCATGCCCGTATAGTCTTGATTCTCCATGAAGGCAATTTTAAGTCAATTTAATCTAAATTCTGATTTACTTAACAAAATTTTGTTTAGTATGCATTTTCCTCTACTTCTTCTGACATCCAATTATTTATCGAGACAAGCCATGGTACTTGAGCAGGAGCTGTTACGAATCCACTGCTCACCCGTTCTTTTCATGGCAAATATAATGTACCTTTGTCATCGAGTCAACCTGCGGAAAGTTAGTACCGTATACTCGAGCCAGGCTTACATCGCATTGATGTTGATTGTTTTCCTTTTTCATGTGTGTTTTGCAGTATGTATTAAACCGTTGAATCGTTTCTAATTTTCCTGCAGCTCCAAAAGCTTCTACACCTTCGATTTGAATTGAGCCACTGCAGTACAGTCGAATATCTTTATTTCCAATCGCAAGAGCTAGTATAGAAAAGAAAATGCCAACTTTTAATCAATAATTATTTAAATAAGAATCACAGTGCTTCATATCGCACAATGTATCTTTTCATTCCTTTCAATTAGACGATCTGATCTCTAAAAAAGACTGGATCGAGCTTCTCATTGTTTCCAACAATGAAAATTTGTGGTCACGAGCACTAGTACTCATAAGTTGGAGTAGCACAAGAAGGTGCGCCATGTTATGTAACATTGTTTAGAAGCTTTCTTTGAAGGGGACTAAAATGGTGTCAGACGACTGACTTCCCTTTGAGACGGAAGATGCTGCATCAAGTGTTTTGTAGAGGTCAGTAATTAGAACATTGTTAACTGCGTCAATATTTGATACAGCCTTTTATTTTATCAATAGTGATGAATAACACCAGTCCTTTGCCCAAAAACCTGGCGAGTTGCCGTTACCGGTAAAGTCGTCTTTAGCTGACATTCTTTTTCTACTATCTATGACAACATCTTCTAAACCTATAGTACAAGGTAACGTTTTAATACACTATCATCACTTTGCAATTAGAGATAAATATATAAATCTCTCCTGCGTTTGCCGTTTGATAAAAATATAACACAACTACTAAGCAGTAAAGCAAATAACTCGACAATTAATAGTAATACAGTGATCGAATTCGGTAACAAACAATACGACAGTCTCCGATTACCTAAATTTCCCAATCCATGGCACGAAGAGATTCGAAAAATTTTATATGTTGCACGATCTATATAAACCCATGGCAAATGTTTTTTGAATTGAAAACGGGCGATTCAACTATGCTCAGAGTTGGTGTCCTCCCTCGCCTTATCCTACAATCTTTGTTATAGCTGTAGTAAAGTCAAAATTGATCTGAGAGTTGAATCCATTGTAATCCATCTAGGTGTACTCGATTTTTTCCCTCATTACTTGTTGCATACTTTATTTTCTAATCAGTACCTATACTGACGATGTCAGAACAGAAGACCATTTCCGTAGCTCGAATGTCGGAAGCATCCTCTACTCCAGTAAATTATGTACTGACCTTTTAAAGAGACGGAGCCCTCAAACGTCGTCACAATTCTGCATTGCTTGTGCCCGTCAAGCGCATCATACGTCGGCGATCATGGCTGTGACGTCAAATACCAGGAAATAGCTCAACTAACACTAACACCTAGAAATATACAAACTATTGTCGAAAGTCTGTTATGTCCGTGTCAAACTAAACTGAATGGAACGGAACTCGGCACCAAATCAAAGTAGTGTTTTTTTGAAAGTTATCTATTCAGATAAAACCCTGATGAAAATTGTTTAATTGCATTGAAAGTAGTAGTCGTTTAGCAACAGAGACGAATGAAGAGTATAGTATATATGCATTATAGCAATACTGTAAGGTCTACCTAGATAATTTTAAAATACAATATTACCTGTTCTTCTGACAATCTTCGGGCCTGTAAAGGCACTTGCAGTAGCTGACAACACTGTTAACAGAAATAAAAGTAAGTTATACGTATTCATAGTTTACACGATGGGCCGGTGTCAGCTTTGTCGGGGTTTGCTTTTCGAATGAGAGCAGATTTTTATGCACTCCCAAAGGTCTTCGAATCAAATAAATGTGATTTTTGTACTACATAAAGATAGGCACATACACAAATCTTTAAGAAATTATATGTATTAAACAGCCATCCTGACAAGGCTCCTCCCAAATCTAATCCTGATTTTACCTTTTCTACTTCCATAGACGACGTATCAGCAATTGACTCCAGCAATTTTGCTGAGTCCCATGGAACCACTTTCTTATTGAAGTTTGTATTGCAACTTTTCTAACTCACATTGTCTTGGCTATAAAGCAATAGTTACAATCCCAAGCCTATAAGCTACTGATAATCTTGTGGAACATGAATAGGTTGACAGACTTTATCAATACCGGTATCAATATTAGTGGCAAATTTTGCTTAAAAATCTATCAATTTCGAAATTATATTTAAAAATGGAAACTTTAAAACGTTTTCTTGACATAGGAAATTTCATAATACTATATTCATAATGGAATCACAATACGTAAAAACGTACACAATATTACCTAAGGCTGATAATGCAATGATCACTACACGAGAAAATGCAAGGAGGTTAGATTGTAGGCACTTTTAGAAAGAGTCAAGCCTGGATGAGTTAGTTAACATTGTAAAGAAGTGATCATTAGCCATTTCGACGTAGTTTTAATGCGAGTTACGTAAGGAAAAGTGTACATTTAGGTTACGTTCTTAGCAAAATTGGGAGGCAATATTTTGTTTAAGATCATTATGTTTATAGTTAGATTTAGGACAGTTGCATTCAACTCAATTACGATTGTAAGAAGATGCTTAGGCCACTACAAAGGCTTTCCATTTGTAATAAATTTACCTCTTGCAATAAAGAGAAACCTTATAATTGTTGACGATGTTTTACAATTACGTCGTAATGCAACTATGGCTGTCTCACAAAGTATTGGATCTAGCCACTCTTTGAAAAAAATGATTTAACTTCCTAAACGCTAAAAAACTGTTTCAACTAATTTGCGTAGTCTAACTAACAAAGGCGGCACTTAAAAATATGTGTTGAACACTGTAGCAGCAGTTGCTTCATTTTTTTGTTGAGAGAACAATTAGAAATAAAGAGAGTCTTATACTCTGCTGCCGAGAGTTGGGGGTGCAAACTGTAGACTAGCATATCGTCAGCGGCGCCAACAATAGATGGAGCATCCCCAGATAATTCCTGCTCCTTAAACCCAAATTCCTGCTGGATTTGTAGAACACGTTTTCATGTTGGCAGCCAACACTGATCAACCATAAATCTTCTGCTAGACCGGTTCTTCAACAATTACTACCCTACTCAACTCCCCCAAAATATACCAATAAAAGGAATGTACTTTCTGAAGTCAATGTGCCGACATGGTATTAATATGTAGGGTCCATTTAGCAATTCTGTAAGTCAGAGATAGATTTCTAGTCTTTATTCCATTTTGTACAGATTAACGGTACGCATATCAGTCCTTCCGAGGTCAATCCCAATCTCCAAGAGAGTCTGGTCTGAATATTGGGTACATTTACAATGGTAGGGGATTGGTTGATATGAAACCACCATTTTAATATCAACACTTGCACCTTAGGTGCTACATCAAATTAAAGCTGAGAGCATTGCTCTACACGAAAGAGGTGAGTCTTTTTCATTTGTTTGGAGGTGTGAAACATGAAATGCAACGTGTTTCACTGCAATCAGTCACTTACTCTACCACGTCTCCTTTACCTCATACATGAAAACACACAACAAATTTAGCATTGTTAGCTGGAATTAAGAGGAACATTTAATGTTAGTTAATCAGTATTATCATTAGTAATATGTAAGAGATTAATGACACATGATGACTTGTTGTTTATATCTATCTTTCAGTTTTTAATACTTACAGGAGATGTTGTGTGCTGCTCTGTGCTCTTCTATCATTTTGTTTATTATTTCTCTGTTTGCTGTTATGAAACAAAAGATAAACGTAATACCAAGTAATACCTTTATCAGCGTCTTCTCAATCATATTTAACATTTTAATATTGTTATATGATTTTTTATGGCAAAATGTAGTTTTTTAAAAAATAGAAAGCATAAAGAACAACAGATAATAGTTTATTGTATTTTTATTTCAAAAATTAGAGTAAAATCTAAAGCATTAGTTAAAAGCAAATACAGCATTTCAGTAAAACCAATTTCCTACTTAACCCCTTGACTGACTCTATCGGGATACTAATCGGGATTTTTTTGTATTTCCAAAGTACATATGAACCTTTAGTAACACCTTGAATTAAAGTTCGTGATCGATTTATGATGACACCATTTCTATAAATCATGACATCAGGATATGTTTTTCAAAAAGTGGGGAAATCGCCGATCATTCTGCGTTTAGCCTTGCTTTTAAACCACAAAGAGGCCATAGTACTCAAGCCGAGGCTTTTTGCCTTACCTTGTTCCGTAAGTTGCAATCACTCGGAGTCAAGCTACTACATCATACGATTACATAAACATGGAATGTTTGCAAGTCATTGTAAATATCGTGTAAGTTGCCAAGACTACGCATGCCATGAAAAATGGCTGTGATTGAGTATTCGGGTCTCTTTGTGTTTAAAGCAGTACAGAGCGATGCTAAAACGCCGAATGTTTCACAACACATGATAGTCTGCAACAAGGATCAGTTTTGGTTTTGATCGTTCAACTTCTAGTTTTCTCTTTATATACTATTTTCTGTTTACCTTAGCAAAATAAATCCTTACAAAAAGTTGTTCTGAAAGATCGGCAGAAAGTACCTAGAAAATTTAATGTATTGTACAAAAGCTTCAATGAAGTTATTAATTATATACACCTTGTATTTTTGTATATATTAATGCTGCAGTGCTTCCCCTGCATACATCACAGAGTGGAACAAACTTGCATTGAATAGGCTATGGCTATCTTATCCGATGATCAAACATTGTGTAACTTAAGCTTGTGTCATCTGGTTGCTTTTAAATTATGGTTTCCACCGTCATATTTCATCCTTATTTCAACATCTAAATCTTTAAAATACTTGTTTCTTTTATGAGAAATTAGCAAGACCTGAAAACCAATATAAGATAAATTATCTATAATGATTATGTTTCGAGTAACGTGGGTACTCGAAACAGAAAAATTTATGAGTTTTATTTCATTGTAAAAATTGCTGCTTTGGGGTTATTGTACCAGTTTATTATCTGACGTCAGCTAGAATTAAGCAGCTGTTTGCAATTTTGCAACAATTCCTTATAGTTAAATGTCTATCAAGAGGCTTTACTTTGATACATAGTTCATTTCAAGTAGGACGTTTTATCTATCAATTAGAACTTTGCTGAGCTGTTCAAGTTCACTGTATGTTGTTGAAACGAGATACAAACGCAAACGCTTCTCAGCAATGAACCATAAGAATAGAATAACTGTTCTTTACGCAGATAATTTAAATCCGAGACGATTTCACAATAAAATTAGATTTCAAAGTAAAAATTTATGTTCCTTTTATCCAAAATCTGTTTACTAGCATTTTAAACACAGCGTTTTTCAAATGTTTTTTCAAACCGTAGGTTGCATTAGATGAATTACCTCATCTTATTTATCAAGAGGTGACATTTCAACCATTGTTCCTCGTCGATAAATGGAAATTAGCCATATGTGGTCTTAATAATGAATCACTTTTCTTCCCTGTCAATCTTATTACATGTTGTAGTCTTTTAAAAAATCTAGTAAGACAATTGCTATCACAAAATAAAATGCACATGAAAGATGATAGTGTCATATAGAGTAACATGTTACATTTTAAGGAGAAAAGTTCGCCTTAAAGGTTCGATAAGATCCTATCGCCTTCTTCTAGTTGCTGTTTATACGCATGCGCCTATTTAACAGATATATTTAGAGACATCTTCCAAACGTTAGCGCTATCAAGAATTTCTTCACATTAATGTCTAAATTGATAAAGGGAAGTTAGGAAGATATTTTAAGAGAAAAAGTGAATTATTAACAGTCGCTATCCGATTCCATATAAAATCTTGTTTTTCACGTTCACTTTCATTGGTAACAGTAAATAATAGTATTAAATCAGACCAAGAGTCACCTTCACAATTATCCACGTATTGTTTTATGAAGGGCACCAACCCAATAGCGAATCCGATCAGAAAAATGATTGCATAACGTGCATATGTTATAAGACGAGGCTTATTCTCTTCTGTAAATATTTGGGAAAACCTCTGCAATAGAAAATGATTACAATTACGATTATGATTAAGATAATTATTACGAGTACGATTATGATTACACAAATATTATATGATTGCATTTTTAAGACTGGAATGAATCTTAAAGCTTAGAAATTGAATATTTGACGCTGCAAATGAATATATTTCACATATGTCACCCTTATATAAAGGTTAGTAGACTGAAATATCATTGAAACGATGCGTCTTTAATCTAACCTTTACACTTATACTCAAAACCTTTAATACGCCCGACCAATATTCACATAATGTCTAAAATTTTCTAAATTTACATTATAAAATTGCAGCTCAGAAAACCTGGCATAATCTTTACTCTAACTGGTTTAGAATGGACATGACTAGGACTAGGTCCAACGCCATTTTATTTCAATCTAAAAATCTCTGCTATAAATCCTTGTCGCATCGGAGGACGTTATATGGCAACTACCTTGATTTTAATCTGATCGTCAATCAATAGCTACTATGATATCATTAATAGTGCCATTGACATTAAGTATAGTGATGCTATGTAGAATAATTTAAACTCAACTTAAATCGAGATGGATGTCAATTTTACGTAACAATTACACTTTTAAGTTTCGTGGCATGATTATAAAAGCTTATCAGCAACACTTTTATAACGTATGCTTATATACATTGTCTTTAACACACTATACCTGTCTAACACCGACCGCTGGTGAATCTCTGTGACCTCTATGGGCAGGCATGGGTTCAAACGTTTTCGAGGAGTAACCTTCAATAAATTGGAATTAGGAGTTTATTATTTGAAAAAGTACAAGATTAACATTGAACCGTGTAAAAATTTAAATGACAATCTTAAAGCTAACACTTATGATTGTCACTTCTAAAATAAATATGAAAGAAATTCTGATTTTAAATTTCATTCCAATCTTTCATTAATAAAAATAATGCAATGAGTAGTAAAATTTTGCATTATTTTTATGATACCTGGGGAGGAACGATATCAGCACAGTTAATTATTATAATAATTGATAAATTGAATAATTTCAGGATAGTTTGTATTGCCATTGTTATCGTTTACAATATCATACTTACTGTCAAAATTTTCCACTTAGAGACTGTTGTCCTTATGCAAATTGTTTTGTTTTTCTGACCATTATCATTGTTACCTAATCATTATGAAATTAACGCCGCCATTATTTTCATTTCTACAAGTGATTTTTTACTGCGTATTGGGGCCCAAAAGCTGAAAGAAGTGTGGAGAGGCTACGACGTCTTGCATCGTAATTCAGACGAAACCGCACAGCTAAGGATTCGTACTATACTCCCCTCGATTGATTAAGTTTCAAATACCCAATTTCTTCCATCAGATTAATAAGAGCAGAAACATGATGCCCTTTTACTGACTTTGAAGCGCGGGACTCCATGTAGCCATGTTGCTCTTCGCCATGTCCCACCTTTTCAAACCTCTTAAATTACCATGGATTACAATGGTCGCCATTCTGGTACTTGCAGTCATAGTTACTAATTACTATCTTTACGTTCACTAAATACATTTTGGAGCTGTTGAAACTCCTGCTGGAATTAAAAATCAAATAAGTGATCTTGTTCATCTGGAATAAAGCTCTTATTATCTATGGCTGCTTAGCAAATTTACAAATTTGTCTTTAATGGAATTTCGTCATTTGACATATTTATGATGTTTGCTTCTACTGCAATTTTTGCCATCTAAATTTACTGACCATTTTAAAGCCAATATTTTGTTCCATGTTTTAGATACACGATAAACAATGTTAGATTGGAACAATGTTAGAAACAATGTTAGAAACAATGTTAACTTGGACAACGTCCGTAATGGAATTAGAGGCAACAATTTTATGGCAACAATTTAGAAATGGCAACAATTTTAAATGGCAACAATTTATATGGCAACAGTTTTAAATGGCAACAATTTTCAATGGCAACAATTTTAAATATGCGACTTCCTTTCAAATTTTTAATGCTGGTTGTGGTATTACATTATTGCTAAAACGTTGACTCGATAGTCTGGGACTTACAAATGATATTCATTCATTAGTCGTTCAAAGCATTAGATTCCTCCTAGTAGCGACTAATACTTCTTTAGTCACCTGAGCAAAACAAGAAACGGCGTAAACCGACCAATTTGGAAATACTATCAGGCGTTAATCTGAGGTGTACCCTTGATAGCCTCCAAGGGGTAACTGGACTTCCACTTGCTTCCTGTTGATCTTTAATTGTTTAGGTTTACAATGATAATAAAATATTAAATAACGGCGCAGAAGTATCACGCAAAACCACTGTAAAGAAATACAAAGATATAGTCAGGAAAGTTTTCAAAATTTTAATCAAGAAAATGTCGACTGGCAGACTGGTAATGACAGAGAAATGTCAACTGGTAGAATGCTAATGTGAACAAAATGTCGACCCGTAGACTAGTAATAAAAAGGAGATGTTCACTAACAGACTGGTTATTCCAAGGAAATGTCCACTGTGAATACACCGGTACACTAGTCATGCAAAGAAAATGGCACCAAGAAGGGTTGAGAAAGACTGATAGATGCACAAACATTTTGCACTATAAAATGTTTAAGTTATCTCAGTATCGTAACAACAATTCGAAAACTGTGGAACACGCCATTACTTATAGAACAAAATCTATTCAGTCTACAAGTGCGTGCCAATATCTTGGCCAAAATTGAAGGGTCTTGTTAATTTTTTCCTCGGAGAAATACGCATTTCTCACCACTTGAAAGAAATTAACAGTTTTACAAACATTAAATTATACTGATCCCCTGTACATCAATTTCCCTCCTGCTTTTTAAACTGGGCTTCTAAAAAAAACAATAGCAAGTAGGCTGTATGCAACATCACATCTTATTGATCTTATCCAAATTTTATGTAACCTTGCGTCTTAAAATGTTATTGCATGCTCTATTCTTATTTTAGACAAGGTTTTGCACTGTTTAAGAAAAAAGGAATTCATAAAGCCAATCTTACCCAATACAAATACGAATCTTAATTTAGCTTATACCTTTTTATTTATCATTTCAATTTACTTACCTGACATGGCATCTGAAATGCAACCTGCAGGTGAAAAGTAAATAGAAAATTTAAGAAATTTTCATTAAGTATTTCTTTTTCTTTAGGTTTTAATGGAGGCTAGTGGAGGGATCCAGTAAAATTACAAGTATCCTGCCACCCTTTACCCCCCTTATCCAGGGGAGTAGTCAATACCACTGGCTTGTTTTATATCGACCATTTATAATTATCAAAATAGTAGTAGAATTTCATGTTTAAGAAGAGAAAATGTTACGTCGATCGGCGAATACGAAATAAGCACCATTTTAACACACACGCAATGTGTAAATAACTTATCTTCAGGTGTCTTCATTGACATTCGTGTTTACCTTATTTTAGATGTTTATCAACTCCTCGTTCCATCTCTTCATCAGAGCAAAACGCTTTATGTTACATTAATTGGTGACCCAAGAGGGGCGTATTCTTAACTCTTTCGAGTCCGGACGGCTAGTAAGCTAGCAGCACCATGTTATTTTTGTATTTAAACAAGCGTCAAATTAATCTAAAAACCACTAATAGACAAGAGAGAATGTCTCCAGACTACATTTTAATGTCATGATAGAAATTTAAAACCTTCGTAGAAAAATGGCCTTGTTATTTAGTATTATGTATATTATTATTTGAACCTAAACAATTAAACTAATTTTAGGGAAATAGGATTCCATAAAAGGATATTTGAATTGTGTTAAAGTACTTTCTGTTCTGCAGCGCTTTTACTACAATAAACATGTTCTTCAATAGCTAATAAATGAATCATTTAACATACTAGTGTTCATATCATACTCATA
>JAAAKL020011157.1:0-13851 GCA_010016065.2 Carybdea cf. marsupialis auct. non (Linnaeus, 1758) | reverse complement strand
AAAGGAGTTGAGAGCTAAAATTTTGGATTTTTTCATGTCTCAAAGGTATGTATCAATGGTGCAAATTTGAAGAAAATGTGAGAGGTAGGGTTAAAAAGTTGCATTTTTTGTCCTTGTTTTACATGGAATGAGCCGTTGGTACTAGGTTAAATTTCAAACTGTGACTTTGTTCGAATTGTGTATTTAGCACTCCGATGTTTTATTTGTAGCGGATGACGGAAAAGCACTGTTGAGACTCCCGAAAGTAAAGCTTATTAGAAATGAGAAGAGGGAGGGTGAGTATTGATCATATTATGAGATCATAGTTAGACGTAGTCGTAAAATCGAAATATTGCAGACTGTTTTCTAGTGAGAGTAATCAAGGAAGATGAAAATCCTTTCACGAGTTTTCCTTACGCCAATTGTATACGCTTTGTCGTTCTGCAGCAACCACCACAGTCTGTTTATTAGTTCGTTTCCGTAAGTGTATTTGAGGCGTTTCCCAGTCATTCCTCTCACCTAGGCCCAACCTTTTTCTCTTAGTTGTCACTGGCAATATTCGCATTTAAATGTCCCATGGTGATGGCTATGTCTCTCTTACCGTATTGTGATCTAGCACAGTCTAGGGTTTGTGTGTTACACGTATTGTTTATCACAGAAAAAGACCAAGATATTCTAATGCCTTCTGTGAGTTGTCACGAAAAAGGAAACAAGGTTGCGAGGCCGAAGAGGGAATTAAATCATTTCGAAAGCTTGTTTCAAATATTAAATTGTTTATTTTTCAACATGAATCTGTACAACAAGTTTTCAATGTGCGCAAAGATCAGGCAAGTGGAAGGTAGAAACAGAAAGCGTTATTGCTAAAAAATAAGGAGTACCCAGAGACCCTTGTCTTTTTTATCCTTTACTAAATATATATATATAGACAATTATAAACCTTTGCCTTTGCTCGAGGTAAGTGTTCGAAACTTACGTTTCTTCATCTGGCTCATATATATTAAATATCACCAGTCCTAAGATGAATGAAAACATATATCAGTCTGAACAAACAGTAAAGACTACATGTACTTTGCGTTTAAATATGAGGTGATATCTCGGCCAGTAAAGCCACCCTTTTGCTTTATAGTGTTTACTCTCCGTTTAGACTTTACATGTTTTAATTCATTTATTTCAACACCAGTTTACAAATTTTTTTTATCCGGAACTGTATTCACGTTAGCCTAGTTGTTTTTTTATTTTTCTTCATGTTATATTTTTTAAGTCCTAATAGTCTCAGATGGTTAAAGTTTTGATTAATGTCAGTTGATATAACAAATGCCTGTTTGATAGTTATCAAAGTAGTGATGATGCATATGTCATAAACGATTATGTTCTGGTGGCAACTACCTAATAACTCTTCATACCTCTACTTCAGTTAAATATTTACATCTTAATTGAGCTGATGATGAGTACATAGACCTTAGGGACATAAACTCAAGGGGATACTGTGCTGCCAATTTCCTAGAAATTTGAAGTTAGGGCCAGAAGTAAGTAGTAATTGTCCTCCAAACATTGGTATTTTGTAACTTAATACTGCCAACTTAAAATTAGCTCCAACATTTCAGATGGACACAAAAGTGGTCCCCACGCCTCCTTACTTTAAGAGTCCTTTGCGCAAATTTGTGCATATCATGGACAACAATGTTCTGTGGCGGCTTTTGTACTCACTTGTAAATGTTCAAATTGACACAGCCTGAAATTGTCAACCCTGCAACGATTCAGTTATTGAATGTCTGCGTGAGAATGCTAAAACATATGAATGGTAATGCATTTGATGCAGTGGTACATTTAGGGGTAGGTAATCGCGCTATGCCCTCTAACGAAATCTTGAAACATGAGATTTCCCGGGGTTCGAGGAGAAAGTAACACTTTTAAATTAGCAAGAAGTCTAGCGGGAAGTCACAATTTGCAACTAATATTCTCAGTAGGTAACTTACGCTGTAACAGTAGCAGTAACCTTTCTCAAGGGAGACCCTAAATGCCCCTTTTAAGTAATTTCGCGATCCTTTTACTTTTGGTATGCCCCTTGCTCTCCTAAAATTGTCCATGCACACTACTGATAAATGCGTAGTGTTAGGAATGTGTTTAATTCATATTTGTATAGACAGGATCATCCCCTTCCTCCATAAAGACTAGGAGTAGGGAATAATTTCTAACAATAAATCTTTCCAAAATTCAAATGTGTGTGGCTATACTTTGATCTGTAGACGTATTTAAATTTTTGTCGCGCGATAGAATTATAATTGTTGTGACTGATTAGACTGAATTTTGTTCATGAACTATTTCTTGTGATCGCAATATTTTCAGTATATTGAAATGTCGTCTCCTTTACCACGTGGGAACTCTATAGCATTTAAAAGAGGAAAGTGAGGGGGTATGCAATAAAGAAAACTCTCTTCCGATAGCTATAAAATATAAAATTTGGATGATTTGTTAAAGTCTTGACGTTTCACAAGTTTGAACAGAATGGTCAATTTAAAAGAAACCCCAACTCTAAGTCATACTCAATAACTCAGTTTCGTAACATTGGCGTAAAACTTCAGTTTATATCTCAAAGACACATTTTATCAATATATATGTAGTATTTTAGCTCAATATCCTTTGCCTTTTTAATCTGATGTCTTCCTAGCCAGCCCCCTCCTTTTTACGAAAATATGGAGGCTAACAATCACCAAACATTCTCAAGGCTGAAAAGGATAAGATGTTTAGAACAGGATTAATGACAATAATATTGCAACTTATTTTCTGCACTTTGGTACTTTAAAATCTAAAGTAACTCAAGCATACCATTAAACAGAAATGCAATAAAATGCAACAGAAATTCCCTTATTGAAAATGAATCTATTTCGGTACCATATTGAGTGATTGATACATAAGCCATGTCAGCAGCTAAATGATTGAAAGGACTTCTCGGAGTGAAAACGAAGTCTTGCTACAAATAAATGCCTTGGAACCCTAGGGTTAAAAAGTAACCCACATACTCGGCAGTAATTCTGTTCCGGTCTTGACTTATTGCAGCCTTATGAGAGAATGTCCTTGAAAAAATATATTGCAGGGGAACTAACGAGCTTATCGAGTTTGCTTGGGACAAATTACACCAGATCGTTTACAAGGGGTTGTAACTATAAACAATGAAGATCTAACATACGCTCAAAAATAGTTTAAAGTCCTTCTCAAACGTTTCCTTTTCGTATCTGTTGTTTTCAAAGTAGTTGTAGAGTGTGGCATCAGTGGCAACTGTGGAGTGTCAGTCATCTAAATTCAAGGAGGTTTGCAATGCCATGTATGCGATTTTATCAAGACTGGTTGTCACAATCTCATCTTCACAACACCGCGAATTGGGCGGCTTCTATGATTCCTTTTCATGGTAGCCATCAGTTTCACTTCTTACAAAGAGCTTCAGTGGTTTATTTCAGTAGACAGTAAACCATCATAACGGACAATCAACTGATCCTATTCGTTTGAAGACACTTAGTTAGCAAATAATTTGGCTACAGTAGTGGAGTCTATTTTCAGACAAAGCCACAAGCTTCTTAATGACAAGTTCAAATTAGATTTCAGACAGTATGTCTATCTTATGATGCCGACCTTAGATTTGGTTACTAATGAACAGCTTACATTTTGCCGCACAATATTAAGCAGTTGAGAGTTTATCATTTTCTCAGGCTAATAGAAACAGCAATTATGCTCAAAGAATGAAGATAGTTATTGATTCAAAGTTTGGTTTTGAGGAATGCAAGTATAATCCTTTGCCTCCCAGCGTTGGAAAAATGGCTTAATAGAATTCAGTCGGGATTCTCCTCCTTTTCAGGGGGTAATAAAACAGAACGCGTATTTGTTTACGTGTATTACACAAAGTGAGGCAGAGTTATGAGTTATATCAAATATGGCCACTAATAACCCCCGGAAAGGCCTCTGATTTACTAGCTGTTTTTCTTAAAACTGGTTTACAGCCGGAGGAGAGATGGTCGAGGAAACATTAAACAAAAATGACAAAAGGACTCGAGGCCGAGTTGAGCTGTCACATGGACTTGATGAAACCTGGACGCGAGATAGTTATAACTATGTTTAAAGGAGGATTGTGAATAGAAGGATTTATAAAATAAAGTGCAAGCACCTACCACTGGAGAAACTCTTCTCGAAGAGGCATGAGTCGGGTGTCTTCCTCTTGCGCTCGGAAACGTGTTAAATAAGATCTTTGTCTGTTTTTTAATTTTGATGTGCAGGTGACAGGAATACAGGCATGGCAATGTTTACCTTTATATTTTTTATAAGAAATCATAAATTATTGTTTCAGTTATCTCAGTTATCAGGTGTTATACAGGACAGTGTTTCTGCAGTAACAACAACAAATGCCCACTTGATTTCGAGGTACTTCTTGAAACAGGAGGATGATAAAAAACAGAAACATCTATCATATGAAACGTAGAGTGTCTTATCATGGAGGTAGAAATAGTGTAATGACTGAATGTAGACATCAATGTTGTAAAATCTCGAGGGTGAAAAATCGTGGGACCACGGGGAAGCGAACCCACGGCCTCCGCACTGCGCAACACGACGCTTTTCCACTAAGCTACGATCCCATACCAACGAGCACGAGAAATTTGGGATGTCTATTGTTAGGATATTGCGTCACTACAAGAGCTCAGTTTGTTGAATATTTTTCATTGATTAACATAGGCCCTGTATTATACTTCCGCTCAGGCACGCAAACGCCGGGGAAAGCACTGAAGTAACTGTCCCATTTTGAAATGTCATAAAATCGGTTCATGCTTTATTGATCTTCAAGGCTCTGCCTGTACAGGAATGTTCACCTTTGATTTCATCTCTTTCAAATTAATAAATGCCTAAATACCTTTCTACTAATAGGTCGCGTTCATTTAGTCTAGTCTTTGTTGCCCTCTGGCAATCCATATGATGTGTTATCGAGTATACTTATGTATTGTACAATACTTTATACAAAGTAAGAGCAAAAGAAAACCGAT
The DNA here is from genome assembly GCA_010016065.2 of Carybdea cf. marsupialis auct. non (Linnaeus, 1758). Classification (NCBI taxonomy): domain Eukaryota; kingdom Metazoa; phylum Cnidaria; class Cubozoa; order Carybdeida; family Carybdeidae; genus Carybdea; species Carybdea cf. marsupialis auct. non (Linnaeus, 1758). The sequence goes on along the minus strand of JAAAKL020011157.1, from coordinate 8,848 downwards.
GTATGTGCCTATTGGATAAAATCATGATACGTATGAGAGATCCTTCTGTTAAAGAAGCTTCATTTTTGGTATGATAGAAGCAGCTCAATGAGTTGAAAACTTCGTTTTAGGTTACCGACCCAATTTCGCCATTCGTTTCCTGCACGTGGATGCACCAAAAAGCAAGGAAACAGAGGAGACATGTTCTTTATAAGGCAGCTGGTATTCAAATATTGCCGTTAAGTCCAACCTGCCGATTTTAAATTGTTGCAAGAGTGCAAAACGATACTGCAGGAGCTACTGCAGAAGTGCAAAACGAGGTTATATCACCGTTATTTGTCACTGGCTGGATAAACCAAGGTGACTCAACCAGAACAATCTTAGAAGGCTATGCTTTATATCGTTAATGTTTTGGTCGTACCTCCGCTGTATCGATCGGATCTCTGATCAGTCAAGCTTGCTTGAGGTGGTTTGGGACGAGCAATATCAAAGTGTGTCTTGATTGTACCCTGCATCTTATTAAAAATGGGAGTAACTGCTGAGCACTGCATAAAGTTACAGTATTGCCTGATGCATCATCTATTTTATCTTGGAATTGAAATTCTCATATCAGCATTGAACCTCAAAACTGCAAATGACAACCTAAGAATAAAGGAAATTTACTACGTCATGAAAAAGTTCAGATCTGCATTATGCTGTATAAATGGAGGAGAAACATCTTATCCCAATGATTTCTGACCGTTACTTTTTGTTCCTTGCATGACAATAAGACCTCCAATGCTTGCAGATCTGCTCATCATAAAACGACAAGAAAAGCATATCCATTCAGAACGTTGAATAGCAAAACAGTGGAAGACCGAAGGCTCTTACACTACTTACACGATCTTGGATTAACTACACTACATTAAACATTACTAGAGTTCTGAACAGCTACGAATATCTGACTCACCTCTGTCTGCATTAACGTAAAGACAAAACAAGACGGTTAAAAAAGAGTCAGGTCAACCAGGACGGATTCAAGCCATCATGAAGGGAATCGGCATTCACAACACATTACCAGAATATGTCAAAACGCCTTTGAAGCCCACAGTCCCACGAGTAAGCATCTCACCCAACGAGCCCCTTTTCTATAATTTCATTATTCTATTAAGTGTACTTTTGCTCGAACGTTAATAATAATAAAAATGATAATGATATTAATACAAACAAAAAAGGTATGGATTAAGAAAGGGTCTTTTGAAACGGGAAACAGAATCATTGCGCATACTTACTCAGGATCAAGCTATCGGTACAAATGCAATTAAGGCGTTTATCGATAAACCACAAGTAGACAGCTCATGTCGAGTGTACCATGAGAGGGATGCAACGATTTGTCATATCATTATTGAATGCGTCAAGCTTTCAAAGAATACGTATAGGAGACAGCAACCTGGTAACTCTCCCTTGAAGCTATGTATCCAAGCAACATTTCTGAAAGGCATCCACGACTACACCAGTAACCTTTTCATTATCCATTTCACGGCGAACACTGTCTGCAAATAGTGCTACAGCAAGGTCGACACTAGCCTTTCCAGATTCGCCCTGATTCTTCATTTTGCTTAACTGCTGTTGCTATGCATGTCACGTTTTACTCTGCAAACAGCAAAATAGCGAGTGAAGACAAAGCTTGGGGAGATTCGCTCATGATAATACCCGATAATATTTCGGGTAAGTAGGCTGATGAAACTTACCAGATTTCTCAGAGAGCTAATGAAAAGAGGTATTTAATGTTTATGGCCAAAATCTCGGGGGACAGTGACAGTTTTCCGTACATGGCATCACGAAAAAGCCAGATATGTGTGCAAGGGACCAGGTAACTTAATTCTGCCACCGGTTCACTTTAACTATACTTCAAAGTACTAATGTTTTTTATTGAAAAAGCCAAACAAACTACTTTGCCTCGGGGCTATTGCTACCTATAGCATCTCACTCCGTGTGGTAGGAAAAACGGGATGTTTCATGCAGCCAAACGTTCTGTACTCAACCTCCGACGAGATTTTTTGTCCAAACATGCAGGGAAGGGAGTCCTTAATCTAGAGAGGTTTTTAATTTCATTCACATAATATAGGTTTGCCTCTGTGTTTAATATTTTACCCGCCTTAAGTGCAGATATTGAATTACAGTGCTTTAATGAAGGTGCAGAAACCGTAAAAAGCTTGATATAAAGGTAGGAAATGGCATGAATAAAATTCATATCTGAAAATTCCTTAGTATTGATTAGTTTGTGGAGTGACTAAAAGGGAAGAGGGTTATTATTTTCTCGGATTCCAAACAGGAGGGCGTTTTAGAGAAGGGCCTTAACATAGAAATTTTGGGAATTTGATCACACTAGACGTATTTAGGGTGTTCTTAGTTTACCGGAGGTTACGGATAATGACATCAAAATCCTACAGAATCTTATTGGTACTTCGCTGGACTGGATGTTAACAGACATCAGGCAAGTGAGCAGCAAATTTGGTAGTGTGCAACAAGGATCCTTTTTAAGTTGTCATGTATGCCAATAAGGAACAACACACATCCTGCATCGAAGAAAACAGTATATGCCTCTCACGAATTTTTATATATAATTGGTCTATGACCTGAAATAAAGTCGTACTCCAACTGTCACAAACGTTCTGGCAGGGCCGGAGCAACCAGGGGTCAGGGAGCCTCTTGTCCTTTACTTTCGTCAATGCATAGATATTGTTTGTTTATACAATGATGCCCCCTTGAGGATCGTTGCTACGGCCTTGTTTACATATGTTATACTTTCCCTTCGGTCTAGACCATCTCCATTAACGAAATGCTACGACAGGGAGATCGATGGCAAGCGTCACGACAGTCGTGAATCAATAGTGTTCATAAGATCAAAATTTCACAACATGGAACCTTAGCTGGACTTGTCATGTCATGATTACTTGATTAATAAACGAATGATAAAGACCTAAGTTATCGTAGAGATGCTACACTGTGATAGATGTGTTTACGTGTATAGGTAATGACGGTGACATTCAAAACAAGAAACCCAAATTTTTTACCGTTGAAGATTTTCTTACCGTTGAACAAACGACTTGTCTATCTTGTTGACAATCAACTAAAAACCGAGTCATCCAGAACCTTTATCAAGCACAAACGCGTCAATTATTTTCATTTAAATTTGAGAAAAAGGATAAAAAGGCTTCTCTGATTTTGTCAGGGTTGCGATCATCTATCTCACAAATATCACAAGAGTAGCGTTTGACGATCATATGTAAGAAGCCTGTTTCCGTGCGTTCAAGGCCTTGTATGTTTGCATCAAAACATGGCTTGTTTGTCTAACTTACGAGACTCGTGTTTCGTGCCTTTTTTTCCCACTGACCTGATACCGTATTCTGATTGGACAAGAGGTTTCTCGCACATAGTCAACATAGAAAGGTCAATTATATCATTTCCTGAAGCCTTCATTACAACGTGATAGAGCTTTCTTATTTTCTACATTCATTTTATAATTAATATCCAATTTTTCCTGTCTCTACATAGGCATCATACTCCTCTTACAGATCTCCAAGCAAAGTACATAAGCTATTTTTATAGGTTATGGTGAGTAACAGCTGTCAATTCGGGATCTTGCCGGTTATACGAGATGTATGAAATTTAACTCCAAATTTCACGTTGCCAACCGATAAACTTACAGTTTTATACTACTAAAAGCGAGAATAATTTTTATTTAGTCTTTAAACGTCTGGAATTTTTGTAACAAGCGCATTTGTATTAGGCATTTGTACTTTTTGGTTGTTGGTCTGCTGAGTACCATATTTTGCAAATGCATCATGAAAATACGCTAATGCCATTTCTTCCCATTTTCTCCAATGTTTATCTTGTGTTACGTCTTTTCTCTTCTCAATTTTTATTGAGCAGAATGAATTTATTTTCCTAGTGCTTTAATTTCTAAGCCAAAGTTCTGAACAAGGCATTTTTTTTCTCTAAACAAATTTTGGCACTGTATCATCTACAGATTACACTGGTCAACAAAAATTTCTGATAGGCTCAAGACATACGCAATTTGGGTAATTTTTGGGTGCTAATTTTAAAAATAGCATCTATTTTCCCCCATCACCTCAAGTTTTTCTATACGGATTTCACCAAAATAGCTCTTTTTATGGGAATTTAACAGAAGTAAACAGAAAGTTATTCTGACCATGATTTAAGTGATGCTGATTATGCTGTTAATTCAGATGAACCAACCAATACAAACAAGATGATCAAAGTGAACTAATCCTTAATTTGAATCTTTCAAAGGAATCTGCTGAGCTGCTAGCATCGGGACTGAAGGAAAGAAATTTCGTTCAAAAGCTGACTAAAGTGACATTCTACCGGAATAGGGACGCTGAGTTTCTTCCTTATTTCCAAGGATTTGAGGACATTGTTATTTGCAGTAGTGTGGACCCTTTTGTTGCTGAAGCTTGGCATCGATTTTTGTAATACTGACACATGGCGCCTGTTCATTGACAGCTCTGAGAGGCGTGCTTTTACATTATACTAATGAGTATGCATCAATTCCCTTTGGCAATTCAACAAAGCTGAAGGAGAAGAATGAATCAATTAAACAGGTCCTTGGGTGCATAAACTACATTAAGCATAATTGGAAAATCTATGTTAATCTAAAAATGGTCAACTTCATTCTTGGGCAGCGATCTGACTTAACCGATCATCCATGCTTTATATGTTTGTGGGACAGTCGATATAAAGCAAACCATTGGGTCAAGACTGATTGAACTCCTCGAGAAACAATGAATTTTGGTGATAAGAATATCATAAATGTATCCTTTGTGGATGGAGATAATTTTACCCCCTTTGCATAATAAACTAGGACTAATAAAGCAGTTTGTCAAAGCCTTAGATAAGGATGGCAAATGTTTTCAACACATCAACACATATGCAAATCATTTCGCGGACTGAGCAGTGAGAAGCTCAAGGAGGGGGGGGGGAGGGGGTTGATGGACCAGACATATGAAAGTTAATAAGAGACCCAAACTTCATCAATTCCATGAATTCTCTTGTAGCTGCTGCATGACAAGGATTTGTTGGAGTTGTACAAAACTTTCTTGGCAACAAGAGAGCAGACAACTTTAGAGAAATAGTGAAGAAAATGCTGGATCCATTTCAGCGTCTTAGGGCAAATATAAACATCAAAGTGCACTTCTTGTCCAACCATCTTGATCAGTTCCCTTCCACCTGTGGCATGTTAGTGGCGAGCAAAGTTCGTGTTTCCACAAAGATACCAAGGAAATGGATACTGCGTACTAGGGCAGATAGGATGTTCGGATGACGACTGAATATTCATGGAGCATTAAACGCAGCAATCCAGAACTTAACCATTCACGCCAACCAAAAAAGCGAAATTCCTTCCAAAGCATTCCAGCTCTATGATAGAGCAAAGCCTCCATTAAACTGACTACTTCAGAATTATTGTAGTTTTTTGTGTTTAAGTTAACAAATTGTGTAAATCAGTTCTTTATCATTTCGGTGTAAAGACTAAAGTATCTCCGAGTAACATTTTTGCTAGGTTGGTACCTGTCAAACAAAGTACGTAAATGTGATGTCATAATCTGGGGAAAATTACAACTATGATCGTATTTTGCTGTCACTGCATCATTCTTCTGTCAGTGAAAATTTAAGAACGGTAATTTTAAGAAGAGCCTGAATACGACTTGTGAAAATTCGAAGTATTTCTATTAATGCCATATTGTTTGAGTCGACCTCATACTTTAATGAATTTAAAATATCGACAGTGTTTCTTTCAGTCTTTTGCATATTGGAACGGTCGCAGCTCGTAATGAGTTTATGATATTAAGTTTACAATATTTTGTGTATGGAGTCTTGACGAATTGAGTACTTCGGCAACCTGATGACACAACAGGCTGTACTCGTTACAATCGAGATCTCTTGGAGTCGAGTTCCTAGGCGTTACTCTTATAAAATTGTACGAAGATACACCCCTCAATAAACTGATGAAATGGCTTTGCTGAAAAGGCTACAGAATCTTATATAGTTAAATTGCTTAGTAACGTATGTTGTTGGGAACATATCTACCAGGATTGACTAGGCTAAATGACTACTTGGAGGAAATAATAGGAAAGTCTCCGGCTCTGTTTCACAGGAGATAAACATTCTGTAACTGAACCAAGTCAGTTACATTTACAGTTGATGGCTTTTTGCTTGATGTATCGCAACACCTTTGATGTTAGTCACTTTTAGAAATCAATTTAGCTATCTGAATTCCAATTAACTATCTTTGGTTTACAGTTCGTCTGTCAAGAGGCTAGCCAGATTGTGGTCCAGTAATTGTCAGTTCATTGAAAATTAAGTTAATCTCACAAGAAGTTTAGAAAGGTCTTCAACCAAAGTTATTAAGTACATTCCATTGTTGGGGTATTCTCAAGCCCACAGATCATATACCAGATGTGGGGCTTAGTCTTTAGCTTGGTAATTCTTATTGAAAGCTACTGTATCTCTCAATGTGTTTTGAGAAGTTTTGTAAGCGACGAAGTTAATTCCACAGCAGCGTTAAACCGGTAGCCTGATTGTTCCTACTGTATACAAAGTGAATTAAATAACAGTTAACTACTCCTAAAACGGAGTACATCTAGCATTTAATTAGAACCACAGTTGACAATATTTTGCGTATAGCTCTTTCTAAGTTCTATATACAAACGCCCTCTCTATCCTTTGCATTGTGTAGATGCTTTCAAATTAGAACATTTTTCTTTAGCCTTCATATTTCTCATTGTCCCTTATTGAAATCTTCTTCATTCAAGAAGTGCACAGATGAGGACAAAAGATGTGTTGTCATCAGGAACGTATTTTTATCTATACTTTTTGTAACAAGTAGGTGAAAGTCAAAATGGTGACGTCATAAAGCCATTGAGGTTTCCAAGGTCAGCAATTCCAAAGATAAATAAAATAGCAGTCATGAGATCCTAACAGAGCAAGTGCGGAAGGAAAGTGACGACTTCACAAATTAAAAGTTTTGGAAATAGTACGATTGGACTCCAGATATATAAAGGAGACCCAGAATAGGCTGTTCCCTAAAATATTACATCTGTAGTGTATATAGTATTTAAACTAGAGGCAAATGAATCTTGAAATTCTCTGCTCAAAACTCAAAAAACTGTTAATATTCCTTGGATCCTTAAGTTTGGATCCAGCATCAAATAATAAGGGTTTTTTAGAGACAAAAGAAAAAGTCTATTGGCAAAAGAGTAGAAATAACAATGTTTATAATGCACTAGAGTCTGTAACATTGTGCTTAATTTAGTGGAGACCATTTAAAGCAGAACAAAAAAGATGGCCTGGCGACAATAGCAACTCACTTTTACATTCATCAGAACGTAATTGTTTAAAAACATTTTTCCCACATAACCGAAAAAAATTTTAGTGATCCATCAGTAGGCATTTGCTATCTAGTTAAAATATTCTTAGTTTACCGTTTTCTTACAAGAAAATATTGGACTTGAAATAAGTGAATGCTGGTGGGAAAATCGCATAAGTAAACAAACGATGAATTGTTAGCAAGGCCGGGAAAAAGAAAATTAGTTGTGATGATCAGATTGAATTTGCTAGTAGACATTGATTACCTAATTCTTGCAATCTAAGTTACTCCATAACATTTCATCTTACAAACTTAAGAGCCTAATTGTACTAATTAGATACAATTGTGCTTAATCGGCATTTAGTACGGTGTACAGAAAATGCAAAAATTAGACAGCTGCCGGATGGAGTTCCTAAGAGGCATGCTACGGGGTGGATGAAGATACAAAGATCATGTAGCTACCTCAGAAGAACAGAATACAACAACAATGACATTCTGAGGACAAGAAAGGTAACGCGTAGGAGGAACTATGTACTTTCTCAATACCTCAAGTACATTGGAGACATTTGCCACTCCAGTAACACTACACTGACGAAGAAAGTGCTCTTGTCAAGACCCAACAGACCCTACTATAAAGATCCCTGGGTACAAATTTCGAAACTAAGAGGCATGTTACGGGGTGGATGAAGATATAAAGATCATGTCCTACCTCAGAAGAACAGAACTTTAATCTCTAGTACAACAACAATGAGATTTGATGATAACAAAGGCAACACCTGTGAGGCATTATGTACTTTCTCATTACCTCAAGTATTTCGTACATATCTGTTGCTCCAGCAACACTACCCTGACGAAGATGGAGCTCTTTGCAAGACCAAACAGACCATACTATAGAGATCTACGTGTAAAACTTTACAGTCTCCTAATGAATCTCAATATCAGGCCAAGATTCTGACACTGCCAAGAAAAGAATTTGCTGAGCTCATCCGAGCAAGGATTGCTCAACTCCACAGTGGACAAATCTATTGACGAAGGATGGTACAAGTAACACGTGGTGACAGTTGTACCTACTTGTTGCTGACAAGTTGCAGTTCTAGTGTTGAGTACAACGTGCTTATGAACACAATAACGTGAGAAAGATAAAAGTATTTAGAAATCAGAATAAATTTTTCAACATTTGATGCCAATATAAATTTTAAGCATGTGTTAATAAACGTTTGAGGAACACTTGTCTATTTATTTCCAGCCAATCATTTCAAAAAATGACACATGACTTTACTTGTTCAATAAGCAATAGTAATAGAATAAAATTCACAGTACGCTCTAAAGCCACATGAAAAGCTACAGAGATTTTTTTATTTGAAATATTCTCAACAAATCTTAAATCTTAAAATGGTGCTTGTCTCGTGGCGTGTGCTTCCTTGTTTGGTTTGCAATATGTCTTCTTTGGGTAGCATTTTCCAAACTGTTATTATCATTAGTGAGTTGTAGGAACAAGGT
>JAAAKL020011156.1:0-13851 GCA_010016065.2 Carybdea cf. marsupialis auct. non (Linnaeus, 1758) | reverse complement strand
GACGATTTTGTACTCTGAGGAGTGTCAGACGAAAAAAGCTGTTCAGTACTAAAATGTTTTCGCTATTTCGTGCAGTTTTAATGTGCTTTATATGATTTATATACTATTAATTGGGCGAGAGATGTGATTAGGGTCAGCTTCGAGAGGTCATGTGACTCTTCAACGGGGTTTTGATAGCTGAGATATTTGTTTACCATAAATCTAATGATGCCAGTTAAAAGAAAACGAGATTTTTGTATTTGTAGTCCAATTGACACACTGTAGGACGACCATTGCGAGACGTATATTTTACACTTTGGACGATGGAAATCTGTTTGAAGTGGGGACATTTTTGTTACTATCAAATGCTGCCTATCCAAAGTCAAGTCGCTGTTATGTAGCAGTAAATTTTGCTGTTCTTAGATAGGAGTTTATGACCAAGATTTATCAAACTCTGAGACATCTGTTATATGATTTTCGATAGATTGTGATACTAAGATCATTGTTAACAGCAGATATGTTTTCACTTTTTGTTAAAATATGTTTAAGAACTCCTTCTATTTGAACAATGTATTCTTAGATTCTAAGAAATGAGGTCTCGATACAACCCCAAACTTTCGGGTGCTGTTTGTGATAAATCAGGGCTATGTTGCTAGAAAATATATCCATTTCTGAGGTCAAGGTATCCAGAACATTAATCTGAAATTTATGATTCTTAAGTACTTTGTTACAATTTTGAGCTGGTTTTGAAAGTGTATAAAATAGGCATAACAGTGTGTCTAACACTCCCACTTCTCGCTTTTTTCACTTTTGTTATCAATCTCTCGCAGCTTCGAAGTCTTTTTGTTGCCACGTGTGACCCCGAAGCCATTCAAGCAATGTGGGATGTATATCTATTAGAGGCTGATCCATTTTTCGTCTTCTTTCTGATGTTAGTCATGGTACTCAATGCCAAGTAAGTATTTCTTACTTTGGAATTATAGTCGTTCCGTTGACTCGACTCCTTGCATTACTATATTTAAAGAGCATGCGTTCTGTGACGTTGGATTCATAGGTTTACGACAATGCATATCCCAGGAAATACAATAGCATAGAAGAAAATGATCTAATGGTAACTTTGCGTGTACTTACACTAGTTACTAGACTACCTTAGGGATAATGCACTGGGTGTTATGCACAGTAAGCAGTACAAATGAGGGAGTAAGTGCAAAACATATATTTGAAAAATCGATAGATTCAAGTTAAACTGATTGTGCGCATTATGGATCCCTTTATCAGTCAGAACAGGAGTGCTGCTCCATCTGGATACACTTGAAACCTAATGTGACTTTTGACTTACTCGCCCAAAGGTTGTTATTCATTTTTTTGATGAAGCTGAATCCCATCGTCCTATTTTAGTCATTTCTTAATGCCTAACTGAATCTCAGAAGCTCGTGGATTTATTGTCTATTTTCTCTTATTACAAAAATATCGTAACTGCTATGTATCTTGTTTATGTTTTTTTATTTGGACTTTGGAATACTGCTACAATCCATCATAGAAGCTTGGAAAAGTCGTTCATTAGACTTGTCATTAGATGTTGAATCACTATGAAACTCGCAGCTGATCTGGTGGTGATTTTCAGGGAGTTATAACACGTACAGACGTTTTAGAGAACTTTAAAGAATTTATACCTCTACAATACCAGACGCACAGATGATTTGTGTATTGATAAACTATTCCTTAAGTGTCTACTACTTGGGTTTAAAATTGTGTACGTATTGATGTAGTCATGTCCAAGCATAGTCAGGAAGTAGATGCAATCTAGAAGATTGCGGTACATGTAACCTCTCAATGTGGTTTGATATTGACAAGAGAGAGAGGAACTTTGAAGGATGGGGCTGGGGCTAGCGATAAGCAAGCTTTGACAATACTTAAGCAAAGTTAGTTTTTTAATCCTTCACTCAATCCAAGGCAGGGTTGCCACTTCAAGGTATTGAGTTACTTTGAGAGAAGTAGAATTAAAAAGTAAACAGAAAAATAGGTGTAATTGCAGAGAAAAGAAAATTAAAATGTACAAGAAGATTAGATTTAAAAGTGTCAAGGTCACAAGTAAGAGGAAAACAGTCAGAAGACAGAGAGTTCCAGAGTTCCTTGTCAGTCCTAGAGAAGAAAATGTTAGCATAGGAATTTCTGTTTGTTTTAGGAATACAATCAGAAATTCATGCACGTAGAAGAGTTTGCAGCGTGATCTGTCTGGCACGATGACCTTGTCATTTGGATTTAGGCGTCATAAATTTTGAAACGTATAATGACCTTTGGGTAGCAATTATAACGAAAGATGATTTCAAGGATCACTACTAAGGTAGTTTGATATTGGAGGTCCTTTTTGCAACCTGTCCTATTGACATACTTTGAGTGTTAAGCGCATTAAAAGCTACCAGAGAAACCTTTTATGATGTACCCATTTACGCCCATAGACAGGTGCAGAGAGGTTTCAGTTGATGTAGGATATGTTCTTGCATCTTATATACCAAATCATTTTATTTGAACACACTCTGTTTCATTCTCTTGTGTTCTTATGTGTTTTTAGAGAACAGATATTTGAATTATCAGCGAAAAGCAAATCGGCTATAATGGGTAAGTGGATATGGTTTGGTTGTGATTTCACCTCTCTGTTTGGTAGCTGCGGCCATTTTATCGATTCTTTTCCTCCACTGTTACAGTCTTCAACTACGTAGTAAAAGCTGGTATATTTTCTCTTAGACACAATAGCGCAATTTCCGGGACAACTTGGGGCAGAAGATATTGAAGATTTTTGTACATTAGCAAATTATTATCAAGACAGAACACCTCAATCATTCCGCAAGGTAAGTGAGCAGCGTAAGAGGTTGGGTTATTCCTTAGTTACTTTTTTAGTTCCATGCGTACGTGATGGAGCTGTGATGCAAGTCTTAGGACCGCATGGAATCTTAAAGTGCTTTTCTCCCATAAACTGGGTGAGACCGTTCTATATTAAATTTTACAGAAATACATGAACTTACGCCTCCAGTTGTATCTGTTCCAGATTGTGTTCACTATATTAAGGCATTGTTGAAAGAATCGGCTAAATTACTGAGATTTTATTCTGTTGCTGTCGTTTATGTCAAGTTCACTTTATTTTAGAACGCTCTCGAGGCAGTGGAGATGTGAACAGGCACGCTGATCAGGATACACTAGCCTGATGTAAAATCTTGTGTAAAACTTCCTGAAAGGTTCCTAACAGATTCTTTTGGGCGATTTGTATCTTTAGAACTCTGAGTGAAAGCAAAATTAGCTTTTGTCCCATAACGTTTACATTCAATATAACCATTGTGGCCAAATTCTCCGTGATCAGCCCCGTCGGTCGGACTGTGGTTGGCTAAGAGACATGGATGAATCATTTTTTCAAAACTATTTTGCCATGCAAATTGGAGGCCAGTCCATTCGTTCATGGTTTGAAGAGGAAGATGTTTGCATTCTTATTTGCGGAAACGTCACTTTCATTCAACCAATGAATAGCTAGATTAGTGTTGTTTCGTTCTTGAGCCAATCAAAATCTTAGTCACGCTCCATCGCTTGCTCCGAATGGGCGTCAAAACGATTGAGGTACATGTATTGCTTCAAGTTCGTCGTATGGTCAGGCTGCTTTGAAACGGCCTGATCCATTTATCGTGATGAAGATTCGCTTCAGTGCTTTTGCTTAGTTGATTGCTCACTTACTAGATAAACTATGAGAGCTCTTTTACGAAGGTAGTGCTTTAAAACTTATGTTTCTAAGCAGGGCTGTTTCTAAGTAAAATGATAGTCCCTGTGCACACATTGATAGTTCGTTTCGACCGTTAGTTTAGTGGCAAATCTTTACGAAGTGATATTTTTTGATTTCCCATCCAGCTGTTGGATACCATTTGATATACTTAACGGCTCAAAAAATTTACCTGTTAAACTTAGCACTTTGTGAAAATAATTGAACTTGGATTCACAATTGTCGGCCTCGAAAAGTGCACAGTTTATTCAGATAGAAATCTACTTGGAGGGTGGTCACTGAGGGGCCAAAGGAGTGTGGCATGATATTACAGCCAGTGTCTTTAAAGCTGGTTGCACGCCTGTTACCGAATACAATAAGTGAATACAGTAGCCAATAATTTGTTAAAGTGCGTTGAAAATGCTAGTTATGAAGACTATTGAGTAGATCTAGAAAGTCTACTGTTGATTCATAATACCACGATAAAAAGTCAATAGTTAAACTGCATTGTTAGCCCTTGTCATTCCCAGGTTGGTAAGTCCTTATGTAGCCTCAAGGTGTAATTGGTGGTAATCCCTTAACATTACATATGTGTCAGTAGTAAGAGATAGCGTCGTCAGATATTGATTGTGCCTCTGTTTGGGAAACTGACAGTCAACATGAGAAACTGACAGTCAACAACACATGTTTTAAACATTTTGAGTTATGGAGTTAGATGTTTTTCTTATTTTACAAGCACGTCCAAGGCAGTCGTAGGTTCCAGTCAGAATTCTGTCACACATATTAAGGCTTTTTCACGTGAAGACATAATCACTTTCCATTGATACATATACCATGCAGTATGATACTATTAAAGACGGCTTCAGTCATTTATATTAGGATTTCGGTTTCAAAATCCACTGAAACGTACCATAGAAAATACCATAGTGTATTTTGAAGTAAAATTTGAGATACCATGTGGAGAAAATGTGAATTTTAGCTATTTTGACCCCGTATCTATGATCCACCCGTCAAGCCTTGACTTGACATTATAAAAAGATCCCTAAATGGAGAGGGGAACGAAAGTTCTGTTTTAATTGGGAGTAGCGGACTAACAAGGAATATTCGTGAGTGAAAAACTTAATTTTGCGTTGTTGGAGGCTATTATTTCCCACTTACCTTCCTTCCTTTTTCTTTATTCCGTCCTTTTCTACATTTCTCCTTCACTATCATTTCTGTGTTTCCTTACTTTCTTTTTTTTGTTTTACTCGTCTCTTCCTACCAACATTCTTTTGCCTCCGTTTGGTTTCCTCTCTCCCGTTCTTCGTTTTGGTCTCTTTTCTGCCCTTCGTTTTATGTTCTTGCATTTACCCGCGTTTAGTTATGACAATGAACCTGGTTTTAGTTAGGAGGCGTATTTTTACCACTTTCTTTGTTACTTATTGTTTACATAGTGCAGAGATCTGTAAGTGGATAAATTTCTTTGGAATAGTTGCATGATTCGTCAAGCCCTATACCTATCCTATTACTCTTCCAATAGGAGTATGGCCCGGTATTGTTTGGATCAAAGGTTGTATCAGCCGATTATGTGGAAAATTCATTATGTTTGCAAGTTTTACCCACGGACATACTCGAAAGTAATCAATCGCCGTCGGTGAGTACTTTTTCTTTTGGGATATTTCTGGGTGTTAACATTGCGACCTTTAACATAGATCCCCGTTGGACAAATGGTTCCATGTCTCCTTTTTGATAAACCATTGAAAGAAATATCCGTGTAATGGAAATAGCTGAGATATGGGCATCATCCTTGAGGCTTGTACATCAATGGCTGCATGGCATCACGGAAGAAGTTGAAAGCTTAACAGTGGATATTTATTTCTGGTTATGAGGGTGGTGATTCATGCATTCTTCCAAGTCGCATTTAAAGGGAGAGATATCAACTTACACATTGTTGTCGATCTTCGGATCTTTGCCCTTGTTTTTGAAGTTTAAATCGACACGTGAATTCGACACTAGTGAAAAACATGTTCGTAAAGTTGTGAATCGTTTGATAGGTAAAGATTTTTTGGTATCACAACTCTTTTTATTAGAAGTTGAAACTTAGCGTCGTGCACTCTTTTGTTTGGAAGGAGAAACTGTGCAGCGGACTACGTCACAGCACAGAACCCCTGTGAACTCTGAAAAGGAAGGGTCCATTCTTCCTCATTCTTTTAATAGCCAGTAAAATTTGGTTTATACTGTTCCATACTAAAGGGTAACGTTCTAAGGCCTCATAATATGAAATTTAGCATCACATTCTTGTTAAAATAAAGACTAAACGTCTTGCAATGACACTAGTTTACCTTTCATACCTTTCATACTCTGAAACTAGTCAAGAGAGGCAAAGGAGCAGCGTTTCTTCCCCAAGACTTCAAAAGAGCAAAAAATTATCAATATGTTTTACCATCCACTGACAATTATTGTTTGGTACAATTAAATGGGCAGCAGACAAAAAGTTTAGTACCCGTATTCAAACTGAAATATTGTGAGTTAAGGAGGGCATTAGTTGCGCCGAAGCCTTCCACTCCAATCCAATGTCATCACTCAACCATTATGTCAAATGGTGTGTGACGCTTGCAAATTCAACCTGAAATATTTTTTTCAATCACCTAGTTGATCGGTGGCCCCCAACAGTTAGCCCTTATTCATTTATTAACTATATATGTCCATTTTACAGGAAAATTCTCTAAGTTTTTTCTTGGTGGATTGCAGACCAGCTGAGCAGTATAATAGTGGCCATCTGCCGACAGCTTTCCATCTCGATGCTAACTTGGTAAGTGAGAACAATTTTAAATGATCCCAATGAATTGTTTAGGACCAATGGTATATCGAGTACAGGTCAAGATTTGTAATTGTCGTCGTCAGATGTTAAGAGGCCCATTGGCAGTAATCTGGTTCTTCTTCTTCTTCTTGCTCGATTTTTGTATGTTGTTCCCCGAAGTCAAGGGCTGGACAGACGTAGCCTTGCTGCCGAATTGGTTTTATTGTGACCTCCTTGTTACCCCATCCAGTACTGTACCTCTCCTCGAATTCAGTTTACCCAGGTCTGCATTCATGTAATCACTCCAACGCTTTCTAGGTCGTCCATGTGACATGTTCTCATTTACCTCCCTTAATAAGTTTTTCTTTGGCCAGTTATCGTCATTCATGCGTATCCCAGTGTAGGGTATCATAACATTCATGAGAAAGCGATGCGGCCTTTCTTCAAAGGTGTACGGTAAGTTTAAGCCATTTAAAGCAAATGGTCATGAGTAGTGATTCAGATGGGAGTCTAGTACGCGCTTCTCCCTACTATAGCCTTGTGGTAGGTACAAAGCCTAACGTTTATGTAAAAATGTTCATTTATCGAGGTTTAGACGTTCCTTTGTGTAAAAATCATATATTAAACTAATCTTTTGGAATTCGACATTTGCCATGAACGATATCATGCCTTAGATTTAGGTTCTGTCACAAGGCCCATTCTTCATGAAGAATTTACTTACTGTTGCAAAGAAGCCTCTTCATAGAGAGGTACTAATTAACAATAGCGATAGATAGAAACTTCAGGGAAATTTATTTGGAGATACCAGGACTTGCCTTTAAGAAGATCTTGTTCAACTTTCGTATAGTATATATTATGCGTCTGATACTGATTGATGACCTTGCACTTCGATCTTCGAAGTAGATAGTTTGGTAGGATTAAAAAGTCAGGGGTTTCTTTCTTCTTGAGAACCTGGAATTTCACTGCTTCTGGAGTCTCGGGAAACGAATGTAGCAATGTGTGAAGTATTACTGATGAACAGGAGACATACCACGAATGGGATTCGAACCCAATAGTGTAATGTTGTGTGATGCTTCAACGTGTGACTTTCTTAGACCCAGTTTTCGCTTTGCTTTACAGATGTTGCAGGCACCATCCGAATTTGCGACGACAGTCCAAGCACTATTTGCAACCCAACAACAAGCCATCGACGCATGCTCAGTAGCAGGAGGTGAACACCTGTGTTTTATGGGATCAGGGAGAGAAACAGAGGATCAATACGTCAACATGGTGATAGCGAATTTTTTACAGGTGGGTTACTGATTGCGATATTTGGACCATGTAAACTCTAATTCAGTATGTACCTTTTAGCAAACTCATGTCTTGTCACACTGACTTAGTTCTATGGGTATTTCAGTTGAACAATTTGAAATGGTGTTTTTTAAATATTGAATCAAAATTATTTTCACAGTGGTCCTACGTAAGTTGGAGCTTTCCTGCTGTGGCGAACATGATTTTTCAGCCTACTCTTGTTGAAATATGATTATTTGCGAACTCCTTTGAAGATAGGATTGGCAGTTGATTAATAAGGGTGGGGAGGGGATGACCAAAGTTTCGCGGAGCTTCTTGCACTCCAATTCGTGGCTCTGAAGTAAAGTAAACTACGGTGGAACTGTGGCGTCGAACTGATAAGCAGTTGTTTGTAGATTGTGGATTGTGTTGCTTGTTGGGTTTCACCTTAACATCAGCAGCATTTTATGTACCGAAATCACAACTTTAAAAGATGATGTACTGAAATGATTTTGTTCCGAACGTTGATTTAATACCATTTTTTTAATCTCAGAGACTGCATGAGTGTTTGAGGATGAGCATATTTAGCCACAAACCATTACTTGATTAGAAATTACTATATACGTATGTATTTATGTGGTGCCCATGGCCAGTTTGGTAACATTTATGTTCATTTAGTGTAATCTAGATAAGGAAGTAGAATTATTTGGATGGTTTGTAATCTTTCAAAAATCGGTGTATTGATAACCTTCGCCTAGATGGCAGAACTTCGCCTGTGACAGGATTAAAATTATATTATTACAAAAGTAAAATTGTAGGTAATATGTTGTGCGTCCTGATCTTTCGTAAGAGAATGTTCGCATGCCAGTTAACCTACCATTTGCTAACGTAGGCATTACTTGTCATTATTTTCTTTTCTTGTGATTAGGAATGTGACTGCTAAGAAGTTTTGTTTTTATTTTAATCTACTTATATGACGCAATTCTTATTGATTGTCTGTACAAAGATCAGATCGCGCCCATTTAGAGAGACTTAATATAACCCACTTCCTTAAGCGATTCGATTTACTCTTTCATGTATTTTCACGTGTTGACAAACTACCAGTAGGAATACTTTGTATGTTTCAACATTGGTTTAAGGTATAAGATTGTTTGTTCAATAATGGCGTCTAGGTAAACTTGATTTGTTTTTCTTTGTCCAGAACACGTATCTCTAAAAAGCATTGGATCGACCATCTTCCGTCTCAGAGTGAAGTTAGTCGATAAACTCCGTTTCAGTCCCCATCAAACAGAGCTTGTAAACAATATTACGTAGCATGGTGGAACCTTCCCGTGCTATTTTAACTTACGGGGACTAGTATTCGTGACCACATATTTGTGCAGTTGGAAACAATGGGATTGCTCGACCCAGTCTTTTTTAGAGATCGGTGGCCAGAACACATATCTTTGCGTACCCTTTTACAGATAAGCGAGAAGCATTTTAAGACCGCGTTTACACGAGAGCGGATCCAAGTGGATCCGTACCCAAACTGGTGCGGATCGGCCTTTCGTTTACACGAGACCTAGTGGATCCGATCTCATTTGGATTGCTTTGAAAACAGGTCTCGTCTGGCTCCGGTACCAGACGGGTCTCGTGTAAACGCTTGGGATCGGATCCCAATGGGCTCTGATCGAAATTCAGGTTACAACATTTCCAGTATGAGGTTTATTCCACATGGGCTACCGTTATTTTGGCACCAAATTTGATATGCAAAACATCTCAATCAAAACAAAACTCAGCACAACGCTTCTCTTCTAAAGTTTGTACTACTCAGGATTTAAACCAATTATGGCAACTGATCAGACAAAGGGTAGAACAGTGCTCTTCTCCTTAAATTAGTATCAGATTAGAAATCAAACAACTTGAGCAGGTCTACTCTTCCCGCCCACTTTTAAAAACTATGTCCACACATGCGCTTTCAAGCGGATCCAAATGTATCCGATTTCATCTAAACGCATGTCAATTTTGGATCCGTACCCGTGTAAACGCCTGCAAAAACGAGTACGTATCCAAATGGATCCTCTCCCAGGTCGATCCGATCTCTTATAAACGGGGCCTAAGGCAATGTACTCAGCTTTGGGTGGATGGGGCGTTCTTATGGACGAAATAGAATTCGCTGAACACTAAAGCGTCGATCATGTTTCCCCGTTCTAATGTTAAGGTTTGATCTCCTTTTTTAGAAAGGAACACACTTTGTGAGTATTGCTAAAGGAGGATACTCAGGTATGTAAATCTTGAAGTGGTTCATAATTGATTGGAGCAAAAGAGAGTTGATAGGAAACCACCTTTGACTAACTGTAGGAGCTTCACCCGCTGATACTACCTAGCCAGTTATGTAGTTAATTTGCTAGGGTCAGCATAATGAATTTTAAAGTACCATTAAACAATACGAAGTGAAGTGATTCATGATTGATGTTTCAAGCATAATTACAACGTTTGCACAATTTTTTATAGTAATGTAAATGTTTACATTGACTGCATTGCTCTTATTCTGCAACGTGAAGATGCCGACTTAGCAAGTTGTTGCTGGCTTGTTTGGTTGCAATGTGGTACATATGTTGTAAAATGATATACCAACTACAAACTTTCATAGCAGTTGCACAAAACGCTTTCTGTATGTAAGTTTCATTATAGTTCCCCTACCTCTTTCTTCGTAAGAAACTACATTAGAAGCTTTTGTTTCTAGAGCCATTAAAAATATTTCATTTCATAAAAACAACCAATGCAGTAAATAGGATGATCTCACTTTATGCCCTTTAACCCTATCAAGCCTTTCTGTAGTGGTGCACCATACGATACATCATCACCAGTAAGTCATATCTTTTCTTGATTTTTTTACTGAGCCTCTGACGAAATATTTGATCATTTTACCTTATTATCTTTCAATTTTTAACAGCGTTCCCTCTTAGAAAATTATGCCTCATTTTAGCCTCCCCTTGATTTTGAAATTCATTGGAGGCCCCGTTTGATAAGACTGTCACAGTTGTTTGGTCCCGTCTTAAATAAGTGAGGAAGTGAGAGTATGAAAAGCGGTAGCACTTTCGTAGGTTTTAGTAATGAACCATAATATTAATAAAAAAACTTGAATAATCTCCTAGCATCTCTGTCGTTTACATGTTATCAGAGGGACACCTTTCAATAGTTGCCCATGCAGACGGTGGCTCGTTCAATTTGGCTTTTTGTAACGTTACAATATCCTTACAGCCCATAGCAAGTGGATCTACCACAGTGCACATACATCCTATTTCCTATCCCTAGGCCTCTTCCTAAACAGATCGAAATTTAAAAGCGACCCCCTCGCAATTGTCTAACAGGAAACTCGTTCTCGTGTCAGTGACTTTCGTTGGTTCTAAACATTTCTCAGCTGAAAGCGGAGACCTTTAATCGACAAGTTCTTGCTGTCAGCAAAGGCTGGATTTTTTTTTAGCATAACCACACTCTTGTCAACAAATGTTCTGTTTTCATACTCCAATAAATGGATCCGTAGTGATTCGGACAACATTTTTACTACTATAAATTCTCCCACCTAAACTGCATTTGATGTGAAAGGGTTCCTGAATTAGTAACAAGTTAGAAATAAGTGATAAAATGAGTTAACGGCAGCTTTCAAAAGTTAAAGTTTAGCGATGTTTGCTTATAGTTATACAATTTAAGCTAATGGTCTGTTGAAAGAATGTGACATCAGACTGTGTTACTCGTACCTCATGCAGGGGTCTCCTCCAGCTAGGTCGTGTTCCCCGATTTTTAGTATCAAGAATGCTGTGTCCTTAACGCACCTGTGAATTGGACTTCCAATTTGTGGCATCAAGTCGAGGTCAGGTCAACCAAGCGACCAATTCTATTAAATACAACAATCACACCAAATTAATGAGACATATGTTCAGATTAAAATTGAATTGATCATACATAATCTAATTTATCCAGTCTCACTGTTTGCCCAAAAAATTCTTCCTAAAATTCGTAGGCAAAGCGGGAGGTGTCGTTGGCTTTCTTATCGAGAGAATATCTTTTTAACATTTATTTATTAGATATTCTCTACCCTCATTTGCAGACCTGACAACAAAGATTAGAACACGCCTGTCGCCACGAGAAGGTGATGCAATGAATGGTCGATATTTTTGGGGGTTGTTAAGTACCATTTGTGGACCCTTCCTCTGTTTCCACAACGAGTTAACCAGCTTAGCTTTAAAACCCCGTGCTTAAAGTTAAGATCCAATTTGGTTATTACTTCATGTTTTGTTTCCTCTGTTAGCCTTTCATGGATATCTGGTTGGTAATTTGGACCATGGCTTTGTTGATCACAGCCCACACTCATGTATTGTGTGTACTCCAGAAGCTACCAGCTCAGAGGATGAGGTAACATTGGATTTAATTACTCCCATTGTCATCCAATCAATTATCATAAGGAAAGCCGCGAAGTCGCCGTTGACGGAAATATACAGCCGTAAATTTACGTCAACAATGCTTCCAAATGGTCGCAGGTGAATTGCCACGAAGTACAGGAAGACCGCTGTGCTATCATGACCGAGCTTGTTTGGGTTACTGTTGCGCATTGTTTCTGAATACCGCAATTCAGGATAAGTTAATACATTTGTACCGCGCGAACATATTTAACACCGCACAGGTGTTTGTGGCTTTACCTGCACCGGTAACTCTGCTTTCTACGAGAACTGTATTTCAACGTACGTGCATATGACGCTGCTTTGACACTGTTATTGAATGAGTGATATGTATTAGCTTCTAAACCCTAGAACCATTCGATTAATGTACAGTAGTGTTTACTCCTCCATCTTTCAGAAAAGGAATTGAAAACCCACCCGACTGCTCTCCGAGTTATTTTAGCCACCGTGTCATTCTGTATTGACGAACACTGAAATTTTTACGTATAATGCGTACCCACTTAGTAGAAATTTACAGAAATATATTTTTTGCATGTACTTGCATCCACGTGCTTTTGTTTAATCTGCTTACCCTGAAGAGGCGTTTGAAAGTCAGACTCTGGACTCAAAATTGTGTGCATAGGCCCCAAGTGTAAGGACGGTGAAAGTCTCGGCATCTTGTGTTTAACCACTTGTTTCCATTTATTTGCCATTTATACTATGCTGCCTTTTGCGCAGTTGTTATTAACTTCTAGATTAGAACATATGTATGCCTGTTAACATACATGACGTATGGTCCCAGTAGATAGCTGTTCTTTCTTTAACCGCAAAATTTCACACAAATTTTCCAATTAACCGGTTTTTTCATAGGTGCGTTATCTTATGATTTACTCCGTTTCTGATTCAACTCTATGATTTTTGTAGAGTCAAGAACTTTCAAGGGGACACGCCAGCCCTAACCAGCCTAAGGTGCGTATCATTTGTTGGGGGCCAAGTATTCCCTGTTATATTATAGATGCATAGTTTTGTAATGCTTTTGAGGCAAACATTGCACTAGCTTCCCACAATGAGTATCAAGTCCTTTCTTGATTTCATTGATGCAACCAAGGCTGCAATTTCAGATATGCAAACGTGTCCTAAACCATTGCCATCAAAAAGTGTATGCGCAAAAACTGATCAATTTACAATTTTTCACCCTGTTCAAGGCCGAAGTCACTACTAGAAACAGGGTAGCTTTCCCCCTTCAGATGAGATATACGTATTAAGAATTGTGATCTTGCAGCTCTCATGTGATAATTGTTTGCAATCCTCAAAATACTGACTTTCGTCGACTCTGTGGGTTCCTTTTCCAACTTTAAGAAGTTTACGATTCGTGTCATGATAAACTCTCCCATCAATGTGTATTTTGATGTTGCTAACTTCCATAACTGAATGAAATAAACAAAGCGTCTATTTGATATCTTTAATTGCTACTGCTTGCTTGACGTTGGAAGATTCGTTACTAAACATTATACACCGTAGCATGTTTCGCTCAACCATTTATACACAGTGTGAATAGAAAGAATTATACGTTGTCACATGACATAGGAACACTTTTGAGGATTATACACCCTTGAATGTTATTTATGTTTGGGCATCGAAATCTTTTGCTATAAGTTTATAAT
>JAAAKL020011155.1:0-13852 GCA_010016065.2 Carybdea cf. marsupialis auct. non (Linnaeus, 1758) | reverse complement strand
AATTTTTTGATAGCCATAGGCAACAAACTTCTTTACGTTTCGAAATAATCTTTGTCACTATTCATTCCTTACATATATATATATACTCAATCTGCAAACATTACACTTTCGCCCTTTGTGGGCTCATCATTGCAGAACAGAGGATATGGGAATCGAATGAGGGTAAGAGAATGGCTCCTGCCCAACCCAATCAATGGCTGTGACTATATGTAAAATCATTATTATAACGCTAACCTGAGCGCTAATTCGATCCACACCCCCTACCTAGCATCACTTGGTAAGGTAGAAACCGCTCCTAAGCTAACTTATATATAGCCCAACAACCTATTAATAGCCCAATAGCATTATTTTAATTTTCTTATAATACATTTAGCACATATTGAGCTCTGTTCGTAGATAAGCAAGCTATACAAACAGAAGACGTACAGATATTTTTGCACTACGTATATATCAAAGAACCTAATAGGAAAATTTGCGTGAGGCCGCGGTCTTGCGAGTACCCAGTGGATACTACTGTTTGGCCTACTTGCACCCATGTTGACCCCCTTGTAACTCGGATATATTTTTAGGCTTCTAATCTTGTGTGTATTGCTCTCTTTAGGCTTTGTCTGCCCTGTCAGTTAGGATTAGCCTAGACTTGAAAAATGGTTCTGTAATCCCTATAATGCTTTTGATTTGCATACTCAACGAAATTGTATCCTTCTTTACTATACTTTTAGAGGCAGGCGCTTTGGATAAGCATAAGATTGAAGTGGCAGTTAGTTTTAACGGAAACTAGTTTATGTCCATTTTCGTGTTTCATACACAATGAGTCGAGAAACTTGATCCGATCAACTTATTGTAACCAGTTGTCGGTATGCATATCGATTGTGTTGTAGAGCTCGTTGCTATACGCTTGAGTTTTGTTATTCCTTGATATTGCACGAAGACTAGTTATACCGGCAGCACCTTAAAAGTTACACATATATCGTTATACACAATCAATAGCGAAGGTTACGTGGTTCCAACGTTACTTCTTAAAACCGCGGCTTATATTTCTAAGCATTTGGATTTATCATCCATTATGTAAAACACATTGAAACAGATCGAATAAATAAGCATTTAATTTGTTTGAGGGTATCCCTTCACAGGCGGTATCTTCGAACGCATAGAAATGTTTGAGTGGGTTTAATTTACTTTACTGGGCGTGTCGTCCCCGACATTTAACTTAACATAGGAAACGTTTTTTTCTCTAAAAAGACTTTGTGCCATAATCCACCCAGCCCGTTTTGTAATTGTTTTAGTGCATTTGAAATATCAACGAATAACATTCCTCCCCCGTGCTTTTGTTCCCATTCCCACCCCGTAAACAGTAAGCAGCGGTATCTCAGGTAGAAACAACACGATGGGTTTTATCGTGGAATTCATCGCCATATTTATTCTCAAAGCAATGTTTACCATGAACGCTGACTGGAGCTAGCCCTGTTGAAAAGTCAGGCTTGGGACAGCAAGGAGTATAATGAAAATCTACTTTTGTAGCGATCGCGCGCTCATAGATAACAGCCCAAACTACGTTTGTCGTGCGCGCGACAAATAGATTTTAATGGAGGCGGGGCTTAACAGGTCATATACGCTCTAAACTAGGGCTTCAATTTCTTCACCACATAGGACATGATCTGTTTAGTTGTTGCTGCAACCTTTTTTGAACTTACATATCTTCACTATTATTCCGTTGCTGTTGATAAACTTTAACATGAACTTAAACACGCATCCTTCTCCTTACAGATCTAGGTTCCTTTATTTAAAAAATCTTAATAAACGGAGCCCCTGTTTCGCTCACATTTACCAACTGCAAGGGAATGCGAAATATATAGGGCCTCCTGTTGATAGTCGCAGTTGTAGAGTAAACCTAGATCGAGGACTTAAAATGAAGTAATAAACGGGAGTATTTATGTAATTGATAACGGTTGGTTGGCAAATATTTTTAAACCTGACGAACCAAGGAGCTGGAAAGATTTTGATGGAAAATCGATTATATTGTTTACATATTGATAGGCAGGAATTTGCAGCGTCTGTAGCTTTTTCCATTAGTTTTCTTACTTTAACAGTTCTGTATTTATAGGATGAAAGTATTAAGTTTTAACTATTGTCCAGGTATTAAGTACGGCAGAATCATTTTCAAATGCTCCTCCTTAAGGCCTATATACACAGTGCAACAGGTTGTATCAACATGTTGAACACAGCTCGTTCTGAGTACCCTGTCTTGTTGTACAACTGGGTTTTACCACTGCGTCTCATTTGGAACAACAAAATTTTGTAATATATATGCTAGAGAGAAGTGGCACAACTGAAACTCAGGTAAAGCGTCCATTCCTGTCTTAAAACGTCTATGAAATATTGTAAATTCTTTCTTAGCTTCCCTCCCTCCCTCTCGTATGACCCCCATAAATGTATCGCCCCTTGGCTGATTTGCCATAACATGTTGTGAGAAATAGAGGCTGTTCTATTCTAAAATCAGTTGTATCAAAATGTTCCGTGCAGCAAAAGTTGTACAAGTTGGTTCGTTTACACGATGCAACATGTTGAACGAAACATGTTGTATCAACACGTTGCAGCGTATATACGGGTATTTAAACACTTAACTGGACGTGGTGCGTTTTATTTGATTTTGCGTTATACTCATAATCAGTCAGTAACAAATGATTAAAGTTTGCTGGATCAGGAGGGGAGGGAAAAGAATTAGGATGACCACGAAATTGTCATGGTTATTCATCAGACACTTTAGAGTAATCTTATAGATGGGCATATCAGCGTAGTTTCTTCTAAGCCACAAGTTTAGTATTGCTGCACCATATTTATAGCTTCTGACTAATGATCATCGTAAACTTGGACTATCATATGGTTACTACAATCATGATCGCTGTTGTTAAATTTTAAAACCCACTCGCGAAGCAATCAGCAGATAAAGAGCGCGAAGTTTTATCATTGGTAGTAGTTTAGTGGAACGCTTATTTTGTATTGTAACTGAAATACCGTTATCGTATTGATCCTGTGCATACAAACACAAAAGTTATTCCGTTACGATCAAGTACAAAAAAATCCCCAATATTCGGAAGGGTTAGGGAGTTATGATTCATCTATCCTTGATGGTTTGTTTCAAGCTTCATATTTTCCCCTTTTGGCCATTCCTACTGTCACTAGGTTCTCTGAAAGAAAATTCTCGTGGGGATGAGGGTTGGGTTTAGAAGTAAGATGGATTTTTTCATACTTCTTTCCACTATTGCCCGAGCTCCAAGCCCCCTCCTTCGTAATTCGTCATGCCTGTCCTTAACCAATCCACGCAATGACGTAAAGCTACCTTTCCTTTTCATTGACTTGCCAAATTCAATACAGAATTACACTAACATATATTTATATGCAGATATATATATATATATATAGATAGATATATAGATAGATATATATATATGGATAAAGCGAGGCTGTTTAAAAAGGTATAGCCAGTCAACAGCCTTCCGAGATATAATGTATAATCTTGAAAATAGGAAACTCGTCATTTAAGTAATCATTTTCTGAAATAGCTGCCCCATGTAGTTACTGATGCCGTCTGTTCAAGAGAGGCTTTACTTCACGTAGTTTAGCATCTGTTGGACCATCCGCTCTTGCAGGTGCTTCGTTTACCAACTTCATAGACCAGTTAGAATAAATGTCACATCATCTATTTTTTGTGCAGAGGATACAAACTATGTAGTACATGAAGCGAAGGTTGAGCAGTTGAAGCTTATTTTGGCTAAGAATATAAGAGTATCTGGAAAGCGACAGTAGAACGTGGAAGATGTCAGCCAATCGACAACTTCCTATCTTGACTATTGCCATGGTTGCCACACAGACGATGTAGTGCATTGCATAGGTTCAGGGAGTTGATAAAAAACGGTCATGGCAAGCTAATTTGGAGCCACAGTAGCAAGGGCAAAGAAAATTAGGCACAATGAAAAACTACACGAAATTTATTCAGGAAAGAATCGTTCCAAAGAATGCTCTAAGTTGCTACGTTTACTGAAGACCCCCCTCCCGTTCCGCCTTTGTACGAGTTTGTGACCAATCCTGCTTTCCTCGTAAGGTTGACGCCCGTTGTGAATAACCCTAAAGATATCAGCTAGTTTTAGTGTTCAAAGAATTAAGTTTTTTGTTGGTATATAAAGAGAGAAGCGTTCGGGCAAGATGTAGCACTCTGGCTGTATATATCTAATGTTTTATCAGTCCTTTCTTTGTCAGATGGAACTTACTCTTTTCTATTGTTATTTTTTTGCAGAACAGAACACAGTTGGGACAGTTCACTGATAATTAAACGTGTGCTTTTCGAAGTCTTCGACTGTTTTCTTCCTCTGTTTTACATTGCATTTTATCAACTGAATATCATATCACTCAGAAGGGAACTTATTGGTCTCTTTTGGGGTAAGTTTATACTCCTTGTTTTTTGTAGACTTTTAGTGGTGTTGGTATGACTATGGAAGATCGCTGTAGTTAATGGTACGAGTGTTTGAGGTCAATTTGGTTAACCAGGGAGATCTAAATTTTGTGAGATGAGATGACATATCATACCTTGTTGCATTGCTTAGCAAACGTAAAGTATTCTGTTACCTCAAGCTTTACAATCAGGAGGGTCTTCGACAAGGGAAGATTCAACGAGAACTGTAATAAGGGGGCCTGCTATTTATACAATTTAGTTTAGAATTACAGAGTCACCCTCTCTATTTTCCTAAAAAGCTTTGTTACTAAGTTTAACTCTTATCGTTTTGAAAGGTCGTGGACCTGCTAGTATGGATCCGCTATTGATCACTAATTAGTTCATGCCAGTGTGTCTACGTAGTCCGCTTTATGTCTGTTCCGAATCACTGAATTTCACTCATAGACAATCATTGTATAAAATAGCCAATTAGAATTCAGCTTATCTCGTGTTCGTGTAAAGGTAGTTCTGTAACTTCTGTCTTCTTACTTTTTTCTTCAGTATTGATACGTGTAATGTTTATGTCTTCATATTTCCATTTATTCATCATGTCGGAGTCGACAGCGACTTTTTTAGTACAATGTCATCTTGCATTGGATCATATTGGATTTAGTCAGGTTGTGTTTTCGTAAATCACACTTAAATACTGTTCTTAGGCAGAGCAGGGCACAGAGGCAGGGCTTCTCGACGCCCATGAGTGCCCCTAATGGACTGACATATTTTTAGATCCACGTCTATACTAGGACCAATGACTAAATACACTCAACTATAGAGATACCTCAATGGGACTGCCTAACATTTAACTAAATCAAAATGGATAGCTATACTCATAAATCAGTTTGTAAATTGCATTACTATTCGATTGTGCCGCCCGCGAAAAATAGATTCAAGACTTTTTGTATTCTTTTATAGGTAAAGTTTATGTATTTTAATGGTATACCTTTATGCTAGTAGCAGCTTTTATTGTAAGAATTTGGTGAAAGAACAGTCACCTTCTTCGTTTTATAAAGACACTAGACAAAATAGCATTATTTCACCAACGGGATTCGAACCCGTGACCCACCCATAGGTGGCGTATGCTCTATTCACTCAGTTAGATGGCCCATGATGATAAAATTTTATTTAACACTTTATTTTTCAAGTTGCCACATTAGGGTTCAATCCTATACTAGTAGACATAAAAATTCAGCGCTACTCAATTGTGACCTGTCATCCTAGCAATGTGGCTTGACCGTGAAGTGACATCCGTCCTGTCTATGATGATACGGGGGGGTACACTTCCCTTCCATTTTAAGTGTTCTTTCAGTCCACCTTCCAAATCCCTTCCTCGATAATTATGCATGTTATCTGTTGCTAAAAGTGTATGCAAAGGATCCGTAGTTTTTACTGACTTGCCTTCATTAAATTGGAGTAGCTTATAAACTGTTATACTTCTATCAACGCTCGCAGGAGATGAGATCCGCCGCCTACTTACTGAATGTTTGATACCTTACGTGACTGAAAAAATCCAGCAGCATCGCGTAAAGAAACAAATACAAAAGATGAAGGAAGCAACCGGGGAAAAGCCTACGTATTCAGAGGTTGGTGCAGACTGTTTATGATTGATCGCAGGTGTAACGACTGCGCTTTTTTAGAGAGTTTGGGGCATTCTGGAGGCCCTTGGGTCTAATTTTTCCTTAAGTCAAGCCCCACGGGGATATATCGCTGCCACGTGGCCAGACATCTGCTTACTACCTGTTTACCAGATATTTGCACTAGAACAGAAGCAGCCTCAATGTAAACGCAACGCCAATCCGGCATCATTTTGTTCCTTTTTCAAATGAAAACGGCATATTGTAAACGAGTCCTAACAGTAACTAGTTGTATCAATGTAAACACCTGAAAACGGAAAAAAATTATGCCGGATTCCATAAAAGGCCAGCTAATCATTTAAACGAGACAATTTCAACATAATCGAGTAAGGGTTTGTGAGAACGGCGCCAGAACAATACAAAAGCACAATTATCTCCTTTGTTGGCTCTTATGGAATCCGTCATGAAGTGCTTCCGTTTTCAGTTGTTTACATTGAGACGATTGATACCGTTTTCGAATGAATCCATTTCCAAAGGCGTCTTCATTTGATGCCGGTTAGGAAAATGTTTCAATGTAAACGCAAGGCCAATCCGGCATCATTTTGTTCCGTTTTAAAATGAAAATGGCATAATGTATACGGGTCCTAGCAGTACAGCGGGCATTCATGATAATTTGAGCCATCCTTTAATATTGGTGAGCTATATAGTCGTTTTGTTACAATTTAAGAAAGTTGCAATGGTAGGTCAACCACTTAATAGAGGGACTGGTGAAGGATCGTGTATGTAGTAACGTGACCATACATAGCACAGCACATTTCTTAATGGCTACTTTCCTTGCAAAACGGAATTTTTAGTTTATTCGTATTTGCACACCTGAGAATCAATAAATAGCTACTCGAATGTTGTTAAGCTGATTCCATCAAATAGCCGTTGATTAGTGTTCATGGCAGTTAAGTACAAATTCGTATTTGCAGAGAAACAATGCCCGTTTCTTACAGAATTTTGGTCTTCTCCTTCTTCTCAAAACCAAGCATTATTGTTCTTACGCAGTGACTTATTTAAAATAGCCTACTCGCAAAAGAATTCTCTTCATCATCTTTTTCTCATTTATCCGTATCATGACACGGCAACGTGGGTAGGCTAGCTTAAGAAAGATAAACAGCCATAAACTAAAGGTTGAGTTAGACGTTACCCAAGGCGACAAAGACGCAGACCCCTTAGGCCCTTTCAATCATATATTACGTTCATCCAGATTTGTGTGATTGTAAGCATTGAATTCGTGTTCCAAAATTCCTGGGGTGTTTAACCTAGCGTTGTAGATCCCTCATTCTAGCTGGAGTTGTGCCGTAAACTGTACTCCAATAGCGCATCCAATTGATGCTCCGGTGGAGTAGATCAAAACTTCAAATGCAATAGAGGTACTTCAGTCACAAAGAAGCGTAGAGGGCGATAACAACTTTTTATTAACTAACTTCTATCCCTGTACATTGATATTGTTAATATACTCATAAAATTTAGCAGAATTTATGAATTAACACACTGTTAATATGAGATTGAAGTATTGAAGGATTTTTCCTTTTCAACATCACCTTATACGTGATTTATTTGTGTGATAACTTTTTCAAGTAGAATCTGTAGGTGTTGTAAAGTAAGTGCGACGACTTTTGTATGCGTATTCCTCGAACGCCAGTTCCGTTTTTATAGTTACAAATGTTCGATAATAATACACTGCATGAGTTTGATAAAATTCATTTGATTGCCGCAGTTGGGAACAAGACTGGGGTCTCCAATCAGTATCGACCGATGCACTGAGTAATTCAGTAATGATTTGTAACTTCATTCCATTGCCTCTCCGGCCTAAGCCTAATTAATTAACGGTTCACCGCCACCTTCGTTCATGAAAGACTGAAAGACTCAGGCGTAGGCTTGGCAATAAATGGTTAAATACTTATCTGTAGCAATTCGTTTGCTGCGGACGTGATCGATTGGGTGATGAAAATGCCTATATAGCGCTTGTTAATACGTTATCATTTTTGGCATTACCTACACATAAACAAACAAGTATGGATTCTTGCTAAAACGAATGCGTTACTGATTACTAGGGTAAGTAACTGATAATCTTAGGGCCACTTTAAAATCAAGTAACTCACTGCAATCTGGCTCTTTTTATTACTACGTGATGACATATAATTTAGATGTATTTTGTTATGCTGAAATAATATGACAAGGAAATGCACATTATTCCTGTGATTACATGTAAGTTTTTGAATGTACGTCCCCCCGGCCCCTACACCTGATAAGCACACCTTTCTTCATCCTCGTTCGTAACGCATTTACCTCTTTTTTAACTTCGTTGATTTTTACAGTCTGTTTCAAGTCTGTTTCGTAATCACACTAATGTTCTAAAAGTCGTGAATACGTAGAGGCAACATTATAACATCATGATGTTGGGTCTCGTTTCAAGTTCGCCTAACAAATCATTTACCCAAGAAGTTCGACTTAGCATAATCGTAGGATTTCCGTATAAATTTATTCCCTTTATAAGCACACCTGTAGATGGTTAACACAGGCATGAGTACATCCGTAACCAGTACGAAATTTGATCAGAGCATGCGTGGTGCGAATGCATTGTCGGATTTTGTTCATAGATTTTCGTTTCTTGAGTCTTATCTCAAATTCATTTTATTTTCATTGTCATAGGTTTTAGAAGATGCTCTTCTTGAGGAATATGAAATATTTGATGATTATTTGGAGATGGTTATCCAATTTGGGGTAATTTCTAATATCTTCAAATAAATTGTTGGTGTCCTAAGTACTTAGGAGTGTCCCTCCCTATTATTCGGTTTCTATTTCAAACTTCTCCTTTTGATTTTTTTATTGTTGTTTTTTCCACTTTAGCTCCCTTTTCACCTTTCGGTGTTACGTATGTAATATTGAAAAGAGATATCAGCCAGTTGCTGCCTCTGTTTGTGCACGATGTCGGTAATTTATCTTGTAAGCATGTATTTTCGTAAGACACCTACACTCGTTCCTATGTTATACTGGTAAGCCCATAACACTTTTCAACCAAGGTCAGATTTTAGTCTTTACAAGGTTCAGCCCGTTGCATGCTTAAGCCGATATATGGTTCATATCAACCCTTCACACATTTCAGCCTAACACAAGTTTTATCTCATTATACCTTTAAGCCAGCTCTATAGTCAGTATACTTACGTTGCAACTCATAGCACACTCGAACCAGTTAGACATTTCAGGCCGTTGCACGTTCCATCTACCTTTTAAGCCTAGACCGTCACCATTTTAAATGCATTAATCGTTTCAGCTGCTTACACTATTTTTTGCATCACACCTAACAGCCTACTATCTTTTTAAACCTGTTATACGCGTCAACCCATTACATGTTAAACCCCTTACTCTTTTCGTACGGTAACACCTTTAGCCTATGACAGCATAAGCCTATAAAAGGTATCAGCCAATTACACGGTACAGACCATTAGACGTTAAGCCCATTACCCGTTTCAGTTCGTCATATTTCAGTACGCCATATTTAAGTACACCATATTTTAGTTCGTCATATTTCAGTTCGTCATAGTTCAGTTTGCCATATTTCAGTTCGTCATGTTTCAGTATGCCATATTTTAGTCCGTCATATTTCAGTTCGTCATGTTTCAGTTCGTCATATTTCAGTACGCCGTATTTTAGTTCGTCATATTTCAGTTCGTCATAGTTCAGATTGCCATATTTCAGTTCGTCATGTTTCAGTATGCCATATTTTAGTTCGTCATAATTTAGTTCGTCATATTTCAGTTTGTCATATTTCAGTTTGTCATATTTCAGTACGCCATATTTCAGTTTGTCATATTTCAGTTCGTCATATTTCAGTACGCCATATTTTAGTTCGTCATATTTCAGTTCGTCATATTTTAGTCCTTCATGTTTTAGTTTGTCATATTTCAGTTCGTTGAATGTTTTAGCGTGAGTGAATCACATCTTTAAATCCCATTCTTTTTATTTTCTTATGCATCTTTATAAAATTTCTGCGTTGATCATAGTGCATCAATCTTTTTTCCCCAACAGTATGCTACACTCTTCGCCTCAGCGTTCCCCCTCTGCTCCGCCATTACTTTGGTATTTTTGGCCCTTGAAGGAAGATCAGATGTTTTCAAGCTTATGTTTCTGTACAGAAGACCACAGGTCAAAAGGTTAGTAATAGGTAGCTTTAGGCCCCGTCAACACGTATCCAGATATTTTTGAATCCGCAATTTTTTCTCGACGGATACACTTTGCGTCCATATGTATCTAGCTAATGTGCATACGAATCCGGATATTTTTGCATCTGCTTTACTTCGATAACATTTGGGCTTCTTGTAATGGTTAAACCTTTATATTATTTAATCCTATGACGTAACAAAATGTCCATGCTTTGCTGACAACATAAATAGAAGAGTTCTGGCTACTAGAGTGAATCTTTAATGTGTGGACGGGCGGATTCGATTCTAATACACTACGTGTGGACGTAGAAATTTTCAAATACGAAAAAGAATCTTTTCTGATTCAAAATATCCGTAAACGTGTGGACGAAGTCTTGGTGGTGCTGTCTAAGGAAGCAGTAAAGGACTAACGCTGTAATTTGTTGATGTCTGTAGGGAGTAAATATAGAATGTAGCAATGTTGATAGTGGAGGGCTTTTAACATATTTGCAGTTAAAGGGCTTGAAATTGGAAAATTAATGGAAACTGTTCCTATTTTGACTAATGCGCCGACGTTAAAATTACTAGAATGATAAGGATATCTCTCAAAGAGATAGTACGGAATTTTTTTTATCTGTACAAAAACCCCAAAATTTGATGGTAACGTCCTTGTACGGAATTACTTTTTATATGCTTCATGGAAGATTGCACGCAATAGCAGAGACATTTTTATACTTAGAGGCTTTATTGAGAACAAATATCAGAAAATCAGATACGGAAAGAAAAAAGCGAAACCAATGAAAGCCAGTGCCCTTAAAAGAGCTAGTTAAAAATTTTAACTGTCTTGTTGGCGTTGTTTTATTAATCAATCAGATGGTTAGTTAATTACAACGAGGCTACATCAGCATAATCCCACAGAAAGGCCGTAGTTGATACCATTGCACCGATGTGCAGCAGGCATCCAACATCTGCTTGAAAAGTAAGTTTTTGCAGTAAGTCGCAAGTGTGGAATGAAACATAATTGAAAACCTCTGAAATCCAATTTAAACATAGTTGACCTACATTCCCCCTATGTATGAATTCTCCGATGCAGGAAATCTTCAACATGTATCGTAAAATTTCCTTGTATAAGGTTACTGTGCGAGATATCCTGCAAAGCAAGGAAGATTTTAAGCATTTCTGTCAAAACAATGAAGTATCAGGTGACAGATCGTAAAATCTCTTAAGAGTGTTTACCGCTCCATTTCATCTACTAAATGCAAGTCTCCGGGTTATGAAACCGACTTTCTATTACAAGACAAACCACAATTTACTTCTTTAAGCGATAAAAATCCTACCACTTGTTGCCCCCTATCACAGAAATGTTAATGTTTCTAAAATGGGTCTAAGCGAACTATCCTTTATTTGTCTTTGGAATTCTTGTCATCCAGAGCATGTTCCATAGGAGTCTGGTACAATGTTTTGGCGGTCATGGTGATTCTCTCAATGACCACCAACTGCATGTTGATTGGTTTCTCAAGTGAACAATTGGCTGTTTGGGTTCCTGATATGTATGAGACGATCGATGGTGATCAATGGATCAAGCCAGGATTCGGCAGGTAACATAACTAGGGTGATTCTTTTTTACCTGAGTAACAAGTTTGGCTTTAAGTTGCAAGGAACGTGTTAGTTGATTGTCGTCTTGCTGTCATGAGAACGTCTTCCATAATGCGGTTAGTTGCTTGACCTGTGTTAAGTCTAATTCACGGAGAGCATTTAATTCCAGGTACAATGGAAAAACATTCCACCTTAGCTCTTTCAAACCGCAGCAAAGAATGACTGCCGTGTCAGTCCCTTTTGGAAACGACTTGAATAGAAACAATCATAACTAGAAGGGGTGCTTTCGGTCAAGTATTAAGAATCTCGAATTCAATGGGTAAGGATTTAAAATTGACCATTAAACGTTTAACGGAGACAGAAGTTAAAATTTTTTTTTTGGTTTATGAAAAGGCGTTTGTATTCCTGACCATAACATGTCCGTAAACAGGTCTGAGCAATGTAGTTTTCTGATTGCTCATACTGACTTAGTATACTGGTCTACATGCTTAGATTGGCAGTTAGCTGCTAAAGGATTATATGGTGCCACAGTTCTGTACGGCAGGGAACTAACTGTTTGAGGGTGGAAGAGGTTAATGAGTCAGTCCAGTCGTTCTATTCTGTGTACAGGAAGTCGAACCTACTGTCCTTTTCTGTGTCCGTCAGTTTATTAGTTTGTGAAAGATGATATATTTAACCAAGTCAAACCGGTGCTGGAGTTATCATTCTGTCGAGTTGAAACACTTCTCTGTTAGATCTGGGACACATTTTTCCGTTATCTAAATGATATGTCCCTTCATCGCTATACCTAACTGCTAGTCAACAATAGATTACTAAGATTTTTATCTTCTCCAAGGAACGCATAACTTCAGTAATGGCTGTTATTAAAAATTACAGTTGTATAGAGTGGAGTGGGAGGGGAGGGGAGGGGAGGGTCGACTGGAACCAAAAGTAATGAGTTTATCTGAAGTGGAATGCAGACCACAACTGTCAAACCTGGAACTGTCAACCGTCTTTGCAGATGTGCATACTTTGAGGTCTGTAACTCGATTCGCGGCCAAAGCAGAACAGTGTTTTGAATCAGTGGTATTCGTCTACTTCAGAAGTACCCTTCATAATGATTTCGGTTTGTTAAGGTATTTCTGATGCTTCTGTCAAGTATATGAGGTTGCAGTGAGCGTTTCATGACCTTGGACATGGAAAGTATGTAAACTACAAAAATTGGTGCCTAGAGGAATCGAACACCGATATTCATAAACGTTCTGCTTCGCAAACTTACCAAATGGCACTATAGTTCTCCGTAAGAATTCTCGTCCTTCTCATGGTGTAATAGCAGCAGCATCTGTGTTCTGTAATATCTTGATCTTAATGTTATAACTAATATGACTGCTA
This sequence comes from Carybdea cf. marsupialis auct. non (Linnaeus, 1758), assembly GCA_010016065.2. Classification (NCBI taxonomy): domain Eukaryota; kingdom Metazoa; phylum Cnidaria; class Cubozoa; order Carybdeida; family Carybdeidae; genus Carybdea; species Carybdea cf. marsupialis auct. non (Linnaeus, 1758). Next base: position 638 of record JAAAKL020011155.1, on the reverse strand, counting down.
TTACCCACTGAAAATGCCTTCATCGGATTTTACTGTGGACCCGGTTTATTATCAGGAGACAAACGTTAAACGGAAGTTAGGCATGCAGCCTCAACACCTCTGTACTTGATCATTGATTGGACGTGACATATGAGATACCATGCTTTTAATTGATGCCAGTACAAACTCTTAGTCACAATCGATTCAAGAGTAGCTTCACGTATTGTGCATGGAATAAAATGCAACACACATTCATAGAGATTCCAGAGATGGTAGCGTGGCAGGGTGCCTACATAATTTCCAGTTCGATTTTGTATCCTGACAAGCAACTTGTAAGAACCACTGCTTACATTGAAACTAGCAGACCAAAGCACAAGTTAACCGCGGACTTATATGCGAGTAACGACTACAAGAACCATAGACCAAGAACCTCAGCAACATATATCTCTAACGTACATGTTCTGAATTGTGATTAATGAATTCTACGGCAGTTAATAGCCCATTACACTCGATTTAAATCTAGAAAAGAGAGTTACCAAACGCTTCGTGAATATCTTATAAATCGTACAACTACTACAACTACTAGCCTTCATGCAAACGCGAATGAACTAAAATACACTAATCAACTCTTAAACTAACAATTTAATAGTAATAATATA